>APFE030244617.1:0-61920 GCA_000404065.3 Pinus taeda
AGTCCCCATATTGTTATTATTGTGCCCCATAGAAGCCCACTATTGTTATTATTGTGCCCTTACATTATTATTGTTATGTCGTCTTTGATTATATTATGATCCCTTAGAATACTATATATAGAAAGGAGGACTTGTCATTTGTATCATCCAAGAATTGTTCATTTCTGTAATGTAAAGGAGGTTGCCCCCACAAAGAGGTTGATTTCTGTTCAACTATATTTTCTATCTATTTGTGAGCTAGTTTCATAACATTAAATGAACAAATTTAGGTTCAATATGGGCTTTATGTGCCTATGAGTGGTTAGAAAACCCTTATGGGGGACTCATCACATATAATTGAGAAGACAAATTTTGAATTTATCAATTGTTATCCGATTTAACAAATTTTATACTTAACATTAATTTTAAAATTTAAATATAATCCTAGTCTATTATGTATGTCATAAGAAGATAATATGAAGTGTTATCAACCAATTTCCCTCCTTATATTTATTTGTAGTCATCATTATGTTTTAGACCATTTTGCATATCATGGGCCCTTGATTTTGAGCTTACTGGAGCACGAACATTGGTTCAACGCTAGGAATATGCCTCCTCCATTCATTCTTAGTGTATTGTTTGGCATTTGGAGCATCGGATTAGTATTTTCTAACCAAAATTCATATTTAGTGTATTGTTTGGTATTGAGAGTGTCAGATTAGTCATTTCTAACAAACAACCATATTTTTTTTCTCGAATATTTCATTCCCTAGAGTTTTTTGGTATTTTTTCTAAAAACTATATAGTAGAAAAGTTCTCGCATCACACATCTAACCAAAATGACAAAAAACAACACACACACACACTTCTATATACAACGTACGATCACAACTCAATAAAAATGATCATGTCAAGGTGTGCCTATTTCGGATAGAAGAAGAGGATTCCCCTACATGAACTCATGGAGGAGTTGAGGTACCATATGGTGTGCCATGATGGCATCATGCCATACAAATTTTAACTATGAGACTCCTAAAGATTGATGATAACAAGGAAAACCTATAATCATAGTGTTATTAGGAATAACCAGACGACATAAAAAGTGAGTGATCTTGTAAGCTACTGTGGTTCTATGACAAGGACTACAAAGACATAAAGGGGTGACAAGAAACTCATTGAATGATGGATGTGTGTTGGAAACTTCACTGGAAAGTTCAACATTAGAAATGGAAAATGTTACCTGGTCCAAGGGTGGCAGTTCCAAGGATGGCTGAGAAAATTCTCCCCATGTTAATATGAGATTTAGTTTGCCAATCTCTATTGTTTCCCATTTAGGGAGGCTAGAGGCATGAAGATGTATAATATCCCTATGATTATCAATAGGTGAATCCATGACCTCCATGATGAATTTTTCAGAAGGAGATTTGTCATCATGGAGTCATGTTCATTAGGTAGAGTGACAACCTATGTGGTAAATGATCCAAGTCATATTACAAGGGATCTACCCCTCCAATAGCAGTCAATAAGGATTTGTGCTACATGAGGAAAGACTGAAAATCCTCCAAGGAAGACATGACACATGATGCTTCGGCTAACTCCTCAATAGTACTATAATGTTGGGAATCCCACACATCAGGATTGGTTGTTGAATTTTGGACTACACCATTAGGTGGGTGATATAGCAATCCCATAGGTTTATCTGATGTGAGAGATCTAGTGGAAGCAAAAGGGGTCGTCATGTCCTTAGAAGTAGAACTTGAATCACGAGGGTCATACGATTTTTCTCTCGTGGTAAAATAAATGTGAGAATATAACATGAGGACCTATGTATTGTTATTAGGACCATATTATCATTTCCCTTCATTATCGCTATGAGGAGGTGGAGGATATTTTACGGCCATTTGTTGTTACGACAACACTTTTGATGGATTTTACTCATTTTTAACTAGATTTATTATTTCTTTGTGACTAAATTTGAAAAGTGGAAATACAAAATATTTAATAAATGAGAGTAAATATTATTTCAAGGGTGTTACCAAGCGTATTGCTTGAGGTTTTATATGATACAAGTATATATTTCTATAAGAATAGAGATTGAAAGATAAAAAGTGTTGTAATAGGCATCAACATATAACATGAAAAATTTCAAACACTTTTCCATGCTAGATATTCCAAAATATATAGTAGTAGTCAATATGAATTAACTACTAAAGGAAAATAAAGATTGTCCATAAAACATCCGTGGGGAAAATATTTGATTTGTAGGTATTGTATTGAAGTGGCTTGAGAGCTTATACATGGACCATGAACATTATCTTACACCTCTTCTGGATCCTCAGGGACTAAATTTCATCCTTGAAAAATGTTCAAGGGCCTAAGAACCATCCCTTAGATGGTCTCCATGAGCACCACTAGGTCAACTATTCACCTTAGAGGCACTAGCAGGTGGTTTTGTACCATGTGCATAGTATGTATTATTACTAAGCCTTAAAACCCACTCATAGGACATAAGATGAGAATGGTATTTCTCCTTAGATGATGTTCAAGGCCCCAAAAAAATCCATTCTTGTGGGCAAAAATTATCCTTAAATTAACACCCACACAACATCTATATACCTATGGTTTATAGTGATGGAAAATAGTGCTCCCCATCACCTAATTGTGAAAAAAACCCCAACTAACGTAGATGCCATGTCAAACATGTCCTTGATATTAGCATATCATCCTGCATTATCCACTAACTCATGGAGATAGAGGGTTCAAGGAATCTCACTTGATGGTTGGGGACTATAGTCCATCGAGAGGTCAAATGCCTGGCTAACTATATTAAGGACACCTCTAGGTCAACCAACACTAATGCAATGTATTAGTTGTTGGTACATCGACCTATAAAAATGTCACAATATTGGGTAGTAGACATTAGTAAGTAGGTCACTAGACACCAACAAGAAACCTTGATATTGGCGATGAGCACCACTAGGCCAACTACTCACCTTAGAGGCATTGGGAGGTGGTTTTATGCCATGTGTATAGTCTATATTATTACTAACCCTTAAAAACCACTTGTAGGCCCTAGGATGAGAATGGTTTTTCTCCTTAGATGATGTCCAAGGCCCTAAACAAAGCCATCCTTGTGGGGAAAAATTATCCTCACATTAACACCATACAACATCTATACACCTATGGTTTATAATAATGGAAAATAGTGCTCCCCATCACCTAATTGTGCAAAAAGCCCCAACTAACGTAGATTCCATGACAAACATATCCTTGATATTAGCATATAATTCCACATTATCCATAGCTCATAGAGATATAGGGTTCAAGGACTCTCACTTAATGGTTGGGGACTATAGTCCATCAAGAGGTCAAATGTCGGGCTAACTATGTTAAGGACACCTCAAGGTCAACCAACACTAATGCAATGTACTAGTTGTTGGTACATTGACCTATCAAAATTTCACAATATTGGGTAGAAGACATTAGTAAGTAGGACACTAGCCACCAACAAGAAACCTTGATATTGGCGATGAGCACCACTACGCCAAATATTCACCATAGAGGCACTGGGAGTTGGTTTTATTCGATGTGCATAGTCTATATTATTACTAAGCCTTAAAAACTACTCGTAGGCCCTAGGATGATAATGGTGTTTCTCCTTAGATGATGTCCAAGGCCCCAAACAAATCCATCCTTGCGGGGAAAATTATCCTCACATTAACACCTATAGAACATCTATATACCTATGCTTTATAATGATGGCAAATAGTGCTCCCCATCACCTAGTTGTGCAAAATTCCCCAACTAACCTAGATTCCATGTCAAACATGTCCTTAATATGAGCATATCATCATACATTATCCATTACATAATGGAAATAGAGGGTTCAAGGACTCTCACTTGATGGTTGGGGACTATAGTCGATTAAGAGGTCAAATTTCAGGCTAACTGTATTAAGGACACCTCAAGGTTAACCAAAGCTAATGCAATGTATTAGTTGTTGGTACATCAACCTATCAAAATGTCACAATATTTGGTAGTAGACATCAGTAGGTAGGACAGTATCCACCAACAAGGATCCTTGATATTGGCGATGAGCACCACAAGGCCAACTATTAAACTTAGAGGCACTGGGAGTTTGTTTTGTACCATGTGCATAGTCTGTATTATTACTAAGCCTTAGAAACCACTGTTAGGCCCTAGGATGATAATGATGCTTCTCCTTAGATGATGTCCATGGCCCCAAACAAATCCATCCTTATGGGGAATAATTATCCTCACATTAACACCCATACAACATCTATATCTCTATGGTTTATAATGATGGAAAATAGTGCTTTCCATCACCTAATTGTGAAAAATGCCCCAACTAACGTAGATGCCATGTCAAACATATCCTCTATGTTATTATATCATCCTACCTTATCTATAATATCATGGACATAGAGGGTTCAAGGACTCTCACTTGATTGTTGGGGACTATAGTCCATCAAGAGGTCAAATTTCAGGCTAATTGTCTTAAGGAAACCTCAAGGTCAACCAACACTAATACAATGTATTAGTTCTTGGTACATTAACCTATCATAATATCAGAATATTAAGTAGTAGACATTAGTAAGTAGGACACTCGTCACCAACAAGAAACCTTTGTATTGATAGAGTAATGATGTGATGAGTGGATGTGGACCCGGCGATACTGCATGTCAATTGTATGGCAGTTGATTTGACAAGCTAACATCTCATTATGATGTGGCAACAATGTGGGTCTATATGACATGGTATACCAATGTGTTAAGTGATGTGGCACGTTGACATGGCAATGGAAGGTTGACATGGCACCAAGGTGATGTCTAGGTGGTAACCATATAGCGACGATGTGGATGTTGCACTTTTGGATGTTAATATATCAGTTAATTAGTATCAATGACACTCTTTAGCCTCTTCTGAGGGCCCAGTGGCTTGATAGCTCGACCATTTCCCTTTTAAAATATTAGCTATTGAGACATTAGGGCTTGAATCTAGAAGCTCATTTGTATGTTAGGTTTCGAGTATCGAGACATTAAGTATGTATAGATAATTAAGTGTCTTGGGGGAATAGGGGCTTAGTGATCTAGTAGATGGATAAGGTAGATGATGGAAATGTAGCTGTGTTAATTGATGACCCGTTGTTTGGTTATGTGAAGACCGAGTAAGAAAGTTTTAAAATAATGTGATATTTCCCAAGTGGTAGATAGTGGATATAATAGCCAAATTAATTGACTAGGTATACTACCATGGAAGTTGACATGCCATTTTATAATGGTCACATGTGGGCAAAGGGCTACCACGTGCTTGACAAGAATAAAATAAATATATATACGAGAGAAGTTACAATATAAACTTAAATAATACCAAAGGTCAAATAAAACACCTTTTCTTAGACTATTCGAAATGAGAATTTGTAAAGAAGATACTAGGATCCCATCTTATTGTTTATATCATTTCTAAAATGAACATGGCATGACTATTCAATATCTCTTGTAATGCAACCAAACTTACATATCACATGAATAGTTATAAGTAAGAATTCCCAGAAATGATCTTGATTACTATGCCACATATTAAAATCTTTAATTTCACAGATAGTTTCATTATCCATAATAGATCAAAGAACTATGACTTTAGACAACACTTTTGATGGATTTTACTCATTGTTAATTGGATTTATTATTTCTTTGCGATTGAAGTTGAAAAGTGGAAATACAAAATATTTAATCAGTAAGAGTAAATATTATTTCAAGGGTGTTACCAAGTGCATTGCCTGAGGTTTTATATCAAACAAGTATATATTGCTAGAAAAATAGAGATAAGGAATAATTAATAAATTCCTAAATTCCTTATTTGAAATAAAGAAAAAAACTCTACTTTTCATTTTTTTAATAATTACTAAATTCTTTATTTCAACTAATTCCTTATTCGAAATAAGGAAAAATCTCTAATTTTTTTTCTGTTGAAAATAATACTGAGAGGGGGGGTGAATCAGTATTATCTAGTCCTTTTAACAATTCTTCCTTATTTATACTTTGAATTATTTTTGCATATCAGTACCATAAAACAATGAGCATGAACAAGAAAAACAGACAGTCACATCAAAGAACACCAAATATAAGGTGGAAACCCAATGCGGGTGAAAACCACCTGCTGCAATATGTCTCTATCGTCTTTCAAATTAGAAACTCCTTTTACAATGGTCTTGTACTGGTGCAATCCTTTACCAGTACGCAGGCTGCAACCTGCAGAGAGCTACAACTCTCTCTCATTTTCCAGTCTCTCCAGGAAGGGAGCTACAACCCCTACATCTTTTCTTTCAAGGACCACTTTTCATAAATTTTCAAACTGGATCCATAAATATCAAATGATCATCAAGTACCAGTAAGTCACCGAGATAACCAAATCCACAATAACAGAAAAATAAACCCAGAACACCTTCTGTGGCATCTCCTGTGGCACCTCCTGTGGCGTCCCCTGCGGCACCTCCTGCGGCGTCTCCTGCGGCGTCTCCTGCGGCGCCTCCTGCGGCACCTTCTGCGGCGTCTCCTACAGCGCCTCCTGCGGCATCTCCTGTGGCGCCTCCTGCGGCGCCTCCTGCGGCGCCTCCTGCAGTGCCTCCTGCAGCGCCTCCTGCGGCACCTCTTGTGGCACCTCCTGCGGCCCCTCCTGCGGTGCCTCCTACGGCGCCTCCTACGGCGCCTCCTTCGGTGCCTCCTACAACGCCTCCTACGGTGCCTCCGCACTTCCGCAGCTGCAACGCTCGAGAGATCACCCTTCACAGATTCGCTTTCCACTTCACTCTCATATAAATCGAGCTTTTGAAACAATAACCCAATATTTCAAATCTTAAGATATTCAACCCAAAAGCATACACAAGCCAAATGATCTCCTTTGCTTTATATAGGCAAGCTCTACCTCAAATCATGGACCAATACCACGGGCCAAAACCATAACAAACCAATACCATCAACTCAATACTAGGATCAACACGTCTGTCGAGATGCCATGGTCCAAAAACCATAGGTTCAAATTCCAAGGACTAACTACCATGGACCAAAGGTAAGTTTTCCCACATGAAATAAACTTTTCTCTGCATAAAATTCCGTGAACTTTTCTCCTGCGTACTTCTTAATTCTCATCATATTGAGATCCATGCCATGGGTGTTGCCATCAAGTACAACATCTGTAACATATAACCATACCAGAAACATAACGCCAACAATCTCCCCCTTTGGACTTGATGGCAACCTCAAAAACTTCAGCGACATTCTCCCCCTTTGACATCAAGGGCAAAGGGTTATGCTCCCCCTAAGAACATGCTCCCCCTGAATATGAACCAGATCTGCAAAGAAGAACCATAAACCACCAGACACCATGAATGACCAAGAAAGAGATAGAGACATATTGCAGCTATATTCAGACCAGCTCCCATGATCTCCTTTTGTACATCCTCCATAATGCCAACAATGCATTATATTCTCCCCCTGAACCTGTGCCGCAACCCAGCACATGTACGCATATACCCCAGATGAATCATGCTTACAACCAACAATCAGAAGAGTCTCAACAATAAGATGATGCATCAACAACCCCCAGCTTTTGCCTGAGGTATTCAAAAGTCTCCCTGGGCAATGGTTTGGTGAGAATATCAGCAACTTGTTCCTTAGAAGGAACATACTCCAACTTGACCTTTTGTTCAAGCACTTGTTCCCGGAGAAAATGATACTTGATTGGTATGTGCTTGGTTTTTGAATGCATGACATGATTCTTTGAGATGTTGATTGCACTTGTGTTATCGCATAAGATAGAGATAGGTGGTGTACAAGTGATTTGAAAATCCTGCAAGGTCTACATCATCCAAAGGAGTTGAGTGCAACAAGATGCAGCAGCAACATATTCCACTTCTACTGTAGACAAGGCAATTGAACTCTGTTTCTTGTTGAACCAAGATACTAATCTGGAACACATAAAGAATGCACCACCACTTGTGCTTTTCCTGTCATCCACGCTTCCAGCCCAATCTGCATCTGTATAAGCATGAAGTGTGAGATCTGTGTCTCTAGGATCCCATAAGCCATAATTTTGTGTCCCTTGAAGATATTTGAAAATTCTCTTTACTTCCTGAAGATGAGTCTCCTTTGGATTTGGCTGAAATCTACCAACTATTCCTACTGCATGCATGATGTCCGGTCGGGTACCTGTCAAATAAAGTAGACTTCCGATCATAGATCTGTAGGTTGGTTGATGTACTGCTGCAGATTCATCATTTGCACTGAGGCTACATCCTGTGACCATGGGAGTACATACTGGTTTTGCATCTTCCATGCCATATTTCTTCAAAATCTGCTTGAGATACTCGGTTTGAGACAAAAAGATCCCTCCTTCCTTTTGTTGGATTTGCAAACCAAGAAATATGTCAGTTCTCCAAGCAAGGACATTTCAAATTCTTTCTGCATCACCAAGGCAAATCTTTGACTCATAGCTTCTTCATTGCTGCCAAAAATAATGTCATCTACACACACAACAAGTATAGCAATTTGTCATTTTCAATTTTTATATAAAGATTGCTATCCGATGATCCTTTTGAAAAACCTTGTTGATGAAGATATTTGTCCAAAAAGTAGTACCAAGCCCTTGGAGCTTTCTTAAGACCATAGAGAGCCTTTTTCAGTCTACATACAAGATTTGGATCATTTCCAAGAATGAAACCATCTGGCTGCTCAATGTATACTTCTTCTTCTAAGTCTCCATTCAGAAAGGCTAATTTCACGTCCATTTGAAATACTTTAAACTTTTGAAAGCTTGAGAGCGCAAGGAACATTCGGATGGCCTCGAGTCTTGCAACAAGAGCAAAAGTTTCTTCAAAATCTATTCCTTCTTGCTGCGCATACCCTTTACAAACAAGTCTGGCCTTATTTCTAATTACTTCCCCATTTTCATTCAACTTATTTTTAAAGACCCATTTTGTCCCTATAACATTCTTATCCTTTGGTCTAGGAACCAACTCCCAAGTGTCATTCTTTTCGATCTGCTCAAGTTCTTCATCCATTTCTTTGACCCAACATTCATCTTTGCATGCCTCTTTCACATTTTGTGGTTCAGTAGAAGAGAGTAATGCCAAATAGCTTGAAGTTTCTGCAATTGCTCTTCATGTTTGTACACCTGCTTCTTTCTGCCCCAAAATCTGAGATTCTCGATGATTCTTCTGAACATACCGGGATGGAGTCTTTTCTTCTATACTTGTCTATTCCTCTGGTTCTTCTTGAGGTTCTTCTTCTTCATCATTCTGTCTTTGAGGGTAGTCTTCATCTTCTTCGATATTTTCATGATTTACTTGCCTAGGAATTTATCCCTTTTCATCAACCACTACATCAATGCTATCAACAATTCTCATGTCCTACTTATCATAGAGGACTTAGCACTAAAAGCTCAAGCAAAGTTGGTAGGAGATCTAGCTTTGCAGAAGAAGTCTAGAATTACAAGACAAGAGCAACATGACCTGTAGTAGATCAAGTCAAACGGAGAAGGTAGAGGAAAAAATTTCTCACCTCATTTAGTAAAATATATTGGAGACCAAAAGAGACCAAAAGCCTCTCTCATAAAGGATAATTATATAATTCACCATCTATCTTAGTGCTTTCTGCGTAGAAAAACTAGAGGAGTTGGCCTACAAACCCATTTTAATACCAGATCCAAATTTGGAGATTTGGGGTCCAAAATCTTCTAGAGCCATTTTGAGGCATTGAATAACACATCTTAAGGCAAAAACATTGTGAGCTTAGCTCTCATTCCATTGACATTGATCCACATAATGGTGCAAAAAATCACCTCAACCAAAGCTCGTATACAAAAGTTACGCTTCACACAAGTTGACCTACCTTGTTGACCATCATGTTATCGATTGGAAGACACATCAACCCCCATTATTCACACATATGGGGCTAGCGACATGTGGAATTTTAGGAAAATTCTAGGAGATTGAAAACCTAACACTAATTAAGAGTTGAGGCATGCAAAAGCCTAACCCTAGATGACTATCAAGCTATGTTAAGCATTAAGCCACTAGGAAGAGAGGGGATTCCAATTTTAGCGTTGTACTTGTTCCATGGTTGAGCAAAGCTTCTAGGAGTGGAATTTGGGAGCCTAACAAAGTTGGAAGAATATTCTATATCAATGATACAAACCATAGCATTGTACGCAGTTCCATAATTAATGTTCCTTTCTTTAAATTTGCATTTTCATCACTGAAGAAAAGAGAGCAAAGTGCTAGCCTCATCTTCTAGTCAGGCTTTCTCCTATATTGATTTTGTTAGGATACATCTTGTGTTAATTTATGTAGATGGTGTGTTCTGTAGTGCCCCACTCTAGTTTACTGACAATGATATGAGATTAATTTTTATTTAGCCCTAAGGCACACACTTTATTATTTGAGGACTTCAGGTTGAGGATCCGGACACATGACTCTATTATTATTGGTTGTGATATTAGTGGTTGTGATGTTTATGTACGATCTCCATTGACATTATGATGAAGATAGCATTAATGGTTATGCATGTTCTCTATTGATATTATGATAATTTTGGCATAAATGGTTATGTGCGTTATCTATTTGATGTTATGATGTTGATATCTTTGATGAATATGTATGCTTCCATTGATGTTATGATGATGATTGCCATGATGGATGTGTTCCCTATGTTACCTATTGCATTAGTTCTGGTTCACAATAAACAATGATGTGAATGACCAGGTGATGGTAATAATGCTATTATGACAATAACTAACACTGAGAAACCTTGTTACTGATTATTATTGAGTATGGCAGGAAACCACTAGAGGCACTCGCACATGACGAGTTGACAACACCTGGTTTGATGAAAATTTATATTATTTTATCTTTGAAATTCTAAATCGATTTTGAAACCTGATATATATGTTTATCTATATTCTGATGATATGTTAATGGTTGCAGGCACAGATTAGTTGCTTGGCCGAATGAGTCACATATGGGTGGTGGGGTTGTACAATTGGATGGAACAGCATGGGACGGGTGGGACAGCATCCCTGATATCACCCACTAGCACTCCCATTGTGACTTGGGCTAGAAAGCTTGAAACACCTTCACCTTGAAGATCACGATGTCATGATGGCAGGTCCTAAAGTTTGTTCGCTCATGAGGATTTTACCGGGGGGCACACATCAAGGTAGATTCCTTGATCCCCGACACCATTAGTCTCACTATAGCAGGAAACATAAGAGATGATAGTGGTCTATGACGTTGCACCTATACTTTCCCCTCGTAGGCATTGAATGCTTGAAGGGCAAGTGGTGTGGCACCCTTGGAACTTCAAGAGAATTTCTTAAAGGGCACGACCAACTTGGCACCCTTGGCATCAAAAATAAACTATTAGGCATGGCACCCTTGGAACTTCAAGGGAAGTTCTTGAAGGGCGGGACCAAACTTAGCACCCTTGGAATCATTAAAAATAAATTAATTAATAAATATAATCAAGAAATGAAAACTAGGTAAATTTACATCAAGAGTAAATGAGGTTAGGAACCCGGGTAATTAAATCAAAAATAAACTTGGGTTAAGAGGATCATAGGAAGAAATAAAATAGGTTACCTTAAAAACTCTACCCTTCCCATGTTGGAAAATAGTAGGTAGATTATGTAATTTAATTAGGTAAAAGGGGAAAGAGAGACATAATTGTAAGAATAAAGATTAATCCTAAAATAGTTAAACATAATTAAGATAAGAGGATGGTGAATTAAATTTTAGAGAAATGTAGAGAACCTCCAAGTGGCAACAACCAACATAAGAATACACATCTAAGAGATAACTTGAGTTAAATTAGGGAGTAGACAGGAGATCAAATATTGACTCATTAATTGACTTTAGTAATGAACACAAATTAAGGAGTAAAAAGGGAGATCAAGAGGCAACTAGGAGAAGAAATAGGAATCTTGTTGAGGTGAGGAAAATATTAGTTTTAAATTAAAATTTAAGTAAATAATTTTGGAGACCCTTGATGAGAGAGTGACACATGGGTGGGTGAATAATCAAACTATTGAATTATAAAGAAATAATTAATTATGTATGACATGCCAAGTGTCACCTATGAGGACTCCTATAAAATAAGGGGCAAGCCATGGGAGAAGAGACTTTTTGGGAACCCTATTGTTGGATGGATGAGACTATGTCAGTACAATGATTACGAAGCTATAGTGAGTTTGGTGAGGTAGAGGATTTTAGAGAGGGGACTCTTGAGCCAAGGAGTGCTCTCCTCTACCAGTTATTTCATTCCTCCATTGTACAGCCCCATTGCATCTCGGGGGTCCACAGGGAAGAAGAGTACCCAAGGAGTAGACTGGGAGGTTAACCAGTGGGTCATCGCATTCGGATCAAGTATGTCATCATTCACTCTCGGAGGTGACTGACAATAAAGGAAGACAAGTAACAACAAATCAAGTGGAGTTTCGTCTTCTAGTGAACGATACATATGTGTTGCAATATTATTTGGTATGATTTCTTTATAGCCTTAGTTGAATATATGTAAATTTTATGATATGTTCAGTGAAATAAAATTTAGGGATGTGTTAGACAGTGTTGAATAAATTTGAATTCCCAATTTGTTGTTTTTCCTCTTCTGGTTGTATTTTATTGTGATTAAAAAAAAAAGATATATGGTATAGAGTTGGTCCTTACACTAGAGTTAGTCCTTACACATGGTATCAGAGCCAAGTTGAACCCTTGAGACCTATGGACCTATGCATGCATGACTAGTTTTGTTAAATATCACGATTACGAATTTAATGCAGGTGAAATTAGTTGGTCCCAACAAATCTCCATTTCCAAATTTTAGCTGCACCTACACTGAATCGATCCCTGTTCGAGTAGATATGTAATATGTCATCAAAATCCTCCGCAAACGACCAATTTCAGCGTATTTTCTCTAAGATGACTATTCTGAACTCAAATTTGATCATTTTAACATTGAATTGTCCAAATTCAAGTTAGGTTACGAATTCTGACGAATTTGTCGTAAAATTTGCTAGTTCTGAGCTTAACTTCACTGTACCGAGGCTGAATTTCTGGTATTGTTAGCAAATTTCCCCTGCATTTTTATAAAAGTTGAATTCATCAAGTTCAAAGGAAATTTCGTGATATTTTAAGCAATTTTTCCTTGAATTTCCTATAAAGATGAGCATTGTTGGGCTTGACATTGGGCTCGACATTGGGAATGAGAACTATGTTGTAGTTGTCGCAAAGCAACGCGACATTGACGTGATTCTCAATGATGAATCCAAGTGGGAAACCCCGGAAATGGTGTGCTTCGGCAATAAGCAGCGGTTTCTGGGTACAACAATGGGCCTCTGCAATGCTAAATCTGAAAACCACCATTATGCAGATCAAGCATTTAATCGAAAGGAAGTTCGGGATCAAAAGGTCCAACACGATCTTGCGTTGTTCTCCTTTAAAGCCTCAAGGGCACCGGATCGCAGTCACTGATCCACGTCTGGTACTTAGAAGAAGAGGACAAAGTATTTACCCAAACGGAAATCTTAGGTATGCTTCTATCGCATTTAAAGTGAATAGCCACGAAGAATTTGGAAACATCGGCGGTTTCCAACTGTGTGAACGGAATACTGGCCTACTTCATAGAATTACAGAGGCAAGCTTACTTGAACGTGACCTTCATAGCCAATCTAAATCCTCTCTGTCTGTCGCACGACTCCACTACCATTGCCCTTGCATATGGCATTTACAAGATAGATTTGTCGGATACCGATCCAATTTACATTGTATTCGTCGATGACGACCACAGTGATACGCAAGTCTGTGTTCCTGCCTTTTGGAAAGGTCATCTTAAGATCCTCTTACATGCATTTGACAGACCTTTAGGTGGTAGAGACTTTGACGAAGTTCTGTTCAATTAATTTAGAGAAGACTATTGTCACTGCAACCCTCCGCGCAAGCATAAGGATGCGGGCTACCTACGAGAAGCTCAAGAAGGTCTTGAGCACCAATGCCGAGGTTACTCTTAATATTGAGTGTTTGATGGACGAGAAGGATGTTAAGAGTTTTAGGGGAAAATTTTCCTTCCTTCCGCACGTTGGATTGTTAAGGGAGCCGTCTAACTCAACCATCACAAAATCAATTTTCTTGAAGGGTTTTAAGGTATAGCCATGAGGGTTTGTATCTATCCTTAGGTTTTGGAAGTGAGAGCATCTATTTATTCTCCAATGATAGGGTTTTCTTGATTAAATGACTTTTTGAGCTACTTTCCATTGCTGTAGCAGTCGAGCTGGTATGTTCGGCTTCATTATGAGTACATCAAGGTCGAGATATCGTTTCAGTCGCCTCAATACAAATGGACAATTCGATTGTTGCTCGACAACATCTAATATTAGGTTTTGCTTGCTATATTTCGTTAGAAGAAAAAGGGCTTTATTCATCAGTTGATGGTATTCTATTTTTGGGGGTTGAATAGTTCTCCTGTAGTGCTTTGCATGGTGATTTAGCCATGATTAGAAGGCATTTTGATGACCTATTTGTTGTGAAGTTCACGCTTTGTAGCACATTAATGGAAACAGGTTTGAGTTTTTGGAATATTTGTCTCATTTTTTCGGTATTTTAAAGTTTTGGTGTGCTTCACAGATAAATGGTAACAGTTGCATCAATTGTACTGTGCACTAGTAAGTTTTGGGCCCTGTTAGTTTCTGGGCATTTTAATTTAGCTCGGAACAAAAGAATAATAGAAATCTTGGTATGAAGGTGCCAAATTTGGACTATTCCTCCAAATCAGCGAGTGTATTAAATTTTATAACATTTACTAGATGATAGCTTTGGACTTACTTGGTCGTTTGAAGGGTTTAGTGCTCCTCTTCCTTCGAATATATCAAACGTAGGAATCTAGGTATTGAAATGCTTCAGATTAGATCTTACCTGTATGTTGGAGGGGTAAAGAGATATGTGGATGTAATTAAGTATTGTCAGTGATTGAGTATTTTTCTAGTATTGTTGCAAAGTGTTTTTGGAAAAAAAAATTCCCATTCACCAGACTAAATATTTGAATATTCCCCGGACTGAGTATTTGGGTTCGAATACAAGTGCTTGGTAATCCAGTGAGACTATGTAGGAGGGGCTTAGTTAAATTAGAACTAGACATGCCTCAAATAATAATGTGTTGTCTGTGATTGAGTTGTTTTCTTGTATATTTGTGAAGCCTCTTTGAGGAGCTTTCGTGTCCCTTTACCCTGGAATAAATATGTGAATAAAGGGTGGTTTAGTTGCCAACTATGACAGTAGTTGTTATTTCAGTGAGATTCTGTAAGAGGCTCTTAGTTGGGTTAGAACTAGATATCTCATAGTTCAATGTGTTAGATAGTGCAGAAACGAAGCATCTTGAAGGTAAGGTAATTGGTTTTAAAATTGGAATGATGTCTTTAAAAAAAAAAAATCGATTCAAAGACGTTCAAAATTAGTTGAAAGTGGAATTTCATAATCAAATTTCGAACATTTATTAAATCTTTTGTCGTCTCTTTCTCCAATCATTCAGATGATACTTTAATTTCCGCTCCCATTTCCACCTACAGCTTAATTTTAGTTGCAAACTCAATCCTTTCCTTCTGCTGCAAAATTTCTCAAACATTTCTAACCGAATTTCATTGTAAAGCTAAAATCTCCCTCACAAATTCGGGATTTCAGCACCTTCTGCTATGAGGTTTAAGAGAAACAACTCATTCCACTCCAATGTGAATTGAACGATTGGATTTTATATTTACTGCAACAACCATTTTACCATTTTACACTACAGTGGCATATATCCATCATAGCCACCAATTACATAGTACAAGCATATCCACATAGATCCTCTTTTGGTTTTCAATGGCCAAAGTCATAGTTTTATTTATAAATAACACAATAACATTGTCAAATGTTGTTTCTTTTTGCCACATAAACTCTGTCGCATATTATAATGTTAAAAAAAAAATTGTGTTATATAAGAAAAAGTATAGTCATGTAAATATTCAAAATTTTGTATACAATGATTTTTGAATACTTTTCAAACCCTTTTGTCACGTTCTAAAATTAATTTTGATAAACCATCTAACTTTAAATTCGATAAACCTTCTAGTATTTTATTTTTGTTTCTTTAGACATGTTCAAAAAAAATGTGTGAAGGTTGATTCTAAACATGACATACAAACAAACAAAAAGGTCAGAGAGTGAAATTTCTCAGGATTCACTCTGGGTGTATTCACTGAATTACAAGAAGTGAATTCCCAAATATTTGAATGTGTTAATCTATATTTTTTATTCAACATCAAGTTTGAGTGCTACTAATTTATTGAAGTTAATTAATGCTTGGCCAACTCTAGCTTTGAAATATATACTATGGAACATACAAAAATGAAGGTTCCCATATGCCTCACTCTTGGGAGGGGTTCTTTGAGAAGCATCATATGAAATTTTTTTATTAATTACTTCTTTTGTTGGTTAGTAAACTAGAATGGCTTCTACAACCACTTTCACCAAAACTAGTTTCCCCAACTTTGGATAGCCACCGATAAGTATTTAGTTTTTCTCCACCTTTGCTATCAACCATTGGTTGTCCACCTTTTTCTACATAGTAGATTTTAGTTAAAATCCTAAATATTTGAAGTCAACATCAAATTCAACCACATTGAAGGGAAGCAATGGGTTGATAAAGGTTTTGTCCCTCTCAAAAATACCCAGAAGGTTATGGTTGGTTCTTTTGTTTATCTTCATGTCTATAGCCTTATAGAAAAGGTTAATGTTTTTTTTAGCTTCTCAACCATTCTTATAGAGTCTTTGTATAAAATAAGGTTTTGGTCAACAAAGAGCAAGTGGGTAACATAATAAGAGTTCACACCATTTATCCAGTTGATACTTCCATTCTTGTTGACCCCTTTAATGATTTTGCCTAAAATTTATACAACTAGAAGGGAAAGGAGGGGGGGGATAATGGGAACCCCTATCTGAGTGCTCTTTTTAGCTTGAAAGCAGATGCTACCAAGGATAGAAAAACATATCAACTTGATGCAATCCATTACTTGAGCAAAAGATAATAAAAAAAGGTTAGCCTTGTCAATTGGGGTTATCCTCCCCACCCAGTTTCATTTCCTGCAAGGGACATGACAATTTTCAATAATATTTATATTCCTCATATGGAATATACATCGTTGTACCTATTATTTTCGTTAAGAACAAGGATTGGTCTTGACGACTGTGCATTGAATACCGCCAGTTGAACAAAGTGATGATAAAAAAATAAAAAATAAAAAATATCAATACCCTCTGCCGAGGATAGATGACTTTTTTTATCAAACGAGGGGGGAAAATGTGTTTTGAAAGATAGATCCGACGTAGGGATATTATCGGTTGGGAATAAAGGAAGAAGATATCCCAAAGATAGCCTTTAAGACAAGATTTGGGCATTATGAATTTGTAGTTTTACCCTTTGCACTGACAAATGGCCCAGGTGTTTTCATAAGTTTGATGAACGAATATTTTGGAATTACTTAGACAAGTTTGTACAAGTCTTTATCAATGACATTTTAATCTACCCAAAGACCCCAGAAGAGCATGACGAACACTTGAGGATAGTTCTACAACGTCTTAGAGAAAACCAATTATACGGGAAGTTGTCAAGGTGTTCCTCTTACCAAACCAAGATTCATTATCTTGGGCACATTATCTCTGGGGATGGTATCACGGTAGACCCAACAAAGAGTAATAGCTTATGCATCAAGGAAACTTAGAACCCACAAAGAAAACTACGCAACCAATGATCTAGAAATGGCAGAAATTGTTTATGCACTAAAGATTTGGGGACACTACCTTCTAGGAAGGAAGTTTGAACTTAGGACTGACCATTGTGGGCGACAACACATGTTCACTCAAGACCACTTAAAAGAAAGACAAAAACAATGGTCTGAACTAATTAATGAATATGATTTTGATATCACTTACATAAAAGGAATGGTAAATAGGGGGGTTGATGTTGCAAGTAGGAGGCCTCGGATATTTTCAATGATTCCCTTAAAGGACAAAGTTGAGGGAGAAACTACTTGATTTAGAATTTAAGACACTTGGTATCAAGAGGTTAGCAAAATTTTGAGGGAGGATGAAATGAGGGTCCCAAAATATGAAGAATAATCCCTTGATAATGATGGGCTACTACGATTTCAGGGAAGGATATATGTACCACCGAATGAAGATATACGCCAATTAATCTTAAATGAAGCACATCGCGCAGTATACATGGCACATCCTGGTGTTAAAAAGATGAGTGCATAACTAAAACCACTCTTCTTTTGGAAAGGGAAGAAGAAGAACATTGTAAACTTAGTAGCAAGATACTTAGAGTGTCAACAATGTAAAAGTTGAACACAGGCATCCAGTGGGATTATTGCAACTCCATGAGATACCAAAATCTAAATGGGAAGTCATAACAATGGACTTCATTGTCGGACTACCAATGACCTCAAGAAGACATGATTCCATATTTCTAGTGGTGGACATGTTGACCAAGAGTGCCCATTTCACACTGGTTAAGACTACATATAAGGCACCAAAATAAGCAGAGTTTTTATTGATGAGATTATGAGACTGCATGGAGTGCCTAGGAAGATCATATCTGATAGGGGAGCAGTGTTTACAAGAAGGTTTTGGACCAGTTTCCAAGAAGCCTTGGGAACCCAGTTGAACTTCAGCACTATTTATCACCCTAAGACAAATGGTCAAACAGAAAGGACTAATCAAATCCTCGAAGACATGCTTTGGAAGTATGTGACGGACCAACAAAAGAGATGGGAGGAGTTTTTACCCCTCGTGGAATTTGCTTACAATAATAGTTATAAGAGTTCCATCAAGATGACGCCATTTGAGTTCTTATATGGAAGACCTTGCAAAACACCTCTCAGTTGGGACCGACTAGAGGACCGAGTATTAATAGGACCAAAAGTAGTGCAAGATATGGAAGAACAAATGACTATGATTAGGGAGAGGCTAAAGGAAGCGCAAGATCGACAAAAGAGCTATGTTGATGCTCATTGGGTAGACCGAAGTTATGAATTGGGAGATAGGGTGTTCTTGAGAGTAAGGCCCCAAAATAAGCTCTATAAGATTTGGAATGGGAGAAAAAAATTGTCTCCACGGTTTGTGGGAACCTTTGAAATCTTAGAAAGGAAAGGGTTGGTGGCATATAGGCTTGCCTTACCTCCATCTTTAGCATGTATGCATGATGTGTTTCATATTTATGTTTTACGTCATTATATTCATATCCTTCGCATGTTATTGACTTTGGTCATTTGCAGGTTTCAGTCAAGGGAACAGTAATGGCTGAACCAGTTCCCAAACTGGACCAATGAACTCTACAGATTAGATAATGGTTAGTGGACCAAGTTAAGGTCCAGTGGGACAATTATAGTCCTAGTTTAGCTACTTGGAAGGACGCCGAGGAGATGCGTCACTATTTTCCTTACCTATTCCAAGGACTTCGAGACGAAGTCTATTATTAAGAGGGGGTGTATGTAGTGCCCCGCTCTAGTTGACTAAAAGTGATATGGAATTAACTTGTATTTAGCCCTAAGGCCCACACTATCTTATTTGAGGACTTTAGGTTGAGGATCCAGACACATGACTCTATTATTATTGGTTGTGATATTAGTGGTTGTGATGTTTATGTACGATCTCCATTGACATTATGATGAATATAGCATTAATGGTTATGCATGTTCTCCATTGATATTATGATGATTGTGGCATGAATGATTATGTGTGTTATCTATTTGATGTTATGATGTTGATAGCTTTGATGAATATGTATGCTTCCATTGATGTTATGATGATGATAGCCATGATGGATGTGTCCCCTATGTTACCTACTTGCATTAATTCTAATTCACAATGAACAATGATGTGAATGACCAGGTGATGGTAATAATACTATTATGACCATAACTAACACTGGGAAACCTTGTTACTGATTGTTATTGAGTATGGCAGGAAACCACCAGAGGCACTCGCACATGACGAGTTGACGACACCTGGTTTAATAAAAAATTATATTATTTTATCTTTGAAATTCTAAGTCGATTTTGAAACCTGCTATATATGTTTATCTATATTCTGATGATATGTTAATGGTTGCAGGCACAGATTAGTTGCTTGGCCGAATGACTCACATATGGGTGATGGGGTTGTACAATTGGATGGAACTGCATGGGAGAGGTGGGACAGCGTCCCTGATCTCACCCACTAGCACTCCCGCCGTGACTTGGGTTAGAAAGGTTGAAACACCTTCGCCTTGAAGATCAGGATGTCATAAAGGTAGGTCCTAAAGCTGGTTCGCTCATGAGGATTTTACCGGGGGGCGCGCATCAATGTGGATTTCTTGATTCCCGACACCGTTAGTCTCACTATAGTAGGCAACATAAGAGAGGATAATGGTTTATGACGTTGCACCTATACTTTCACCTTGTAGTCGTTAAATGCTTGAAGGGCAAGTGGTGTGGCACCCTTGGAACTTCAAGAGAATTTCTTGAAGGGCACAACCAACTTGGCACCCTTGGCATCACAAATAAACTATTAGGCATGGCACCCTTGGAACTTCAAGGGAAGTTCTTGAAGGGCACGACCAAACTTGGCACCCATGGAATCATTAAAAATAAATTAATTAATAAATATAATCAAGAAATGAAAACTAGGTAAATTTACATCAAGGGTAAATGAGGTTAGAAACCCAAGTAATTAAATCAAAAATAAAACTTGGGTTAAGAGGATCATAGGAAGAAATAAAATAAGTTACCTTAAAAACTCTACCCTTCCCATGTTGGAAAATAGTAGATAGATTATGTAGTTTAATTAGGTAAAAGGGGAAAGAGAGACATAATTGTAAGAATAAAGATTAATCTTAAAATAGTTAAACCTAATTAAGAGAAGAGGGCGGTGAATTAAAATAAGATTAATAAATTAAATTTTAGAAAAATGTAAAGAACCTCCATGTGCCAACAACCAACATAAGAATATCCATCTAAGAGATAACTTGAGTTAAATTAGAGAGTAGATAGGGGATCAAATATTGACTCATTAATTGACTTTAGTAATGAACACAAATTAAGGAGTAAAAGGGGGGATCAAGAGGCAACTATGAGAAGAAATAAGAATCTTGTTGAGGTGAGGAAAATATTAGTTTTAAATTAAAATTTAAGTAAATAATTTTGGAGACCCTTGATGAGAGAGTGACACATGGGTGGGTGAATAATCAAACTATAGAATTATAAAAAAATAATTAATTATGCATGACATGCCAAGTGTCACTTATGAGGACTCCTATAAAAGAAAGGGCAAGCCATGGGAGAAAGGACTTTTTGGGAACCCTATTGTTGGATGGATGAGACTATGTCAGTGCAGTGATTACGAAACTATAGTGAGTTTGGTGAGGTAGAGGATTTTAGAGAGGGGACTCTTGAGCCAAAGAGTGCTCTCCTCTACCAGCTATTTCATTCATCCACTATACAACCCCATTGCAGCTCAGGGGTCCACGGGGAAGAAGAGTACCCAAGGAGTAGGCTGGGAGGTTAACCGGTAGGTCATAACATTTGGATCAAGTACGTCGTCATTCTCTCAGAAGTGACCGACAATAAGGGAAGACAAGTAATAGCAAATCAACTAGAGTCTCGTCTTCTGGTGAACGGTACAGATGTGTTGCAATATTATTTGGTATGATTTCTTTATGGCCTTAGTTGAATATATGTAAATTTTATGATATGTTCAGTGAAATAAAATTTAGAGATGTGTTAGACAGTGCTGCATAAATTTGAATTCCCAACATGTTGTTTTTCCTCTTCTAGTTGTATTTTATTGTGATTAAAAAAAAAGAAAAATATATATAATATAGAGTTGGTCCTTACACTAGAGTTGGTCCTTACATGTTCATTTTATTGTTCTTTCATTTTCCATATTTTGGTTATTTCTATATATTTTAGCAATAAAATAGTGATAATAAATCAATGATCTAATGAAATAAACCTGCATAGTAAAATGTTTCAACATAATACAAGATTTGTTGTGATAAACTATTTCAATGGACATCCATGACCATTTACAAATAAACGCTATTCAATATCAAATTGATTTATAATCATTATCAAATCAATAACAAAGATAAAAGATGAAAAAATATCCTCATTCACCATAAATAAAACATCAAAGAATTATGCATATGCATTTGCTAACTTTATTATAATCATGGTATCTGGCTAGGATATATTAAGCTGGTTAATTTGGAATATCATAGAGGAGAGAGATTTCACACCATATAAATGGAGAAAATATAATAAAGATAAGGAACAAAGTTACATACCATTAAACAAGAAAACAATTTTTTATGTTATTCCCTTACCAACATTAAAGAAAAAGGAAAGCACTTTTAAGTTTGATAAAACAATGAATATAATTGTTAAGAACAAAAATCATCATTCGTCCATCAAGGATTTGTAGAACATCTCATACGCTTCAATAACTTCCAAATACCACACGGCCTCTCGATCAGGGAAGTTTGACAAATCAACAAGCTTATGTACCTGTACATAGAGAATTTTTTTCATCAATCAACTTCATAAATCTTATCTTATCACATGATCAAATTGCAAACAACAATATTTACTAAACAAATACAAATAGCGTTGAACATGAAAATTCACATCATTAGCATCAACATAGAGAAATTTTTTCAACAATCAACTTCATAAACATTTTAAGGATGTGAATTTATGTCATTAGCATCAACATCATGATTAATAGACAAGAAACAACTCACCAAATAAATATATTAATATCGCATTGATAAAATTCATTCAAATTTATATAAGAGAGTACAAAACTACCATACATTATAAAGATACAAGTCAATGCAAGTATAAAACAACTCGCTAAAGAAATATATTAATAATTGATGTCACATTTGATAAAATTCATTCACATTTACATAACAAGATAGCAAGTACAAAATTACCACACATGAAAAAAGATAGTAAAATGCATGTATAATAGTAGCATATTGACCTCAACTGAAAGACTTCATGCTAGATGATGACTTTCCTACTACTCCCCTTTATCCTAGGTCAATATTTGTGGATATCATTAAAGTGCTTCTCATAACTGTCTCAAAAGCAAATTTTCCACCAAAACCGAAGATGTGACTAGTCAAGTAGCATTCAACTGTAAAAGATCTTGAATATCTTGAATATCTTTCTTGGATCAATGGAAAAATAACATAAGCATTGTATGAACAAGCTAATTTCTTGCAAAAACAGAAACAAAGTTGGCTAAGTAACCAATCTCTAGGAGTAATTCACAAAACAAAACAATGTTGGCTAAGTAACTGATATCTAGGAGTAATTCACAAAACATTTATTTTTATTGCTAATATTAAAAACCAAGAATTCATGAATTTGGAAAAATCTTAGGAAAATAAAGCATTCTACAAAGCAATAAATGCTTAATGTTTACCCAGCATCCAAATACATTCTTAAAATGAGTATTTATTGATTATAATGACTACAATTATGTAACTCGTAATACATTTCAACATAATTGTTTGGTTATGAAGGTTGTGTGGGGAAAAATGTTAGGGTTATTAATGTCACTCGAAAAACATAGAGATCATAAATGATTACACATGTAATAAATCAATGCTTTATTGCATTGAAGAGCTCACACTTCAGCTTGGACCAACATCGGTGATTATTTTTCATGAGCTTGTTGTTTATGTGTGCAAGTATTTTGAAGGGTTGACTTCATCTAGTAGCAATGCAATAAGAGTATTGATGACATTTTTTTTAATCGTCGGATTTCAAAAAATAATCTTATTACTTGTTTGTTGTAATATGTCTCCTTTGATGCAAATATCATATTGTCCACCAAACCATTTCCTATGAAACTAAGTTTTTGTATAGAGACAAGGATTTGACATTTTCTCCCTCCATTTCTAGTCTTTTCAACTTTCTAAAGTAGCCTTGTTTTCATAAGATTTTTTCTTAAGCATCATTCAACGAGAGCAAATTAAAAGACAACAACCATCAACCAGATGGGCAATGTGCATTTCTTGTTCCAGAGTCATTTCCCCATCTAGGTTCGAGATCTATCATCGAGGTCTTGCACAGCTTGCTTGGCAAGCCCACGTTCTGTTATTTCAGCTCATTTACCCATTCCCAGTGTTTAATTAAATGGCTCAAAATCTCTTTCTGGTGTCTATTGTGTTTTGATTTGGGTTGTGATTCTTTATTTATTTTGTTATTTCTCGTGCATTTTTTTGGGAATACTATTAATTTTTCCAATAGGAATTTTCAAAGAGGTAGGAGGGAGGAAGAAGAGGTGAAAGGAAGGGAAGTGAGACATGGGAGGGTAGGGGGGAAGAAAGGATGTAGAAGGGAGAAGGAGAAGAAGAGGGGCAAGGGGAGCACAAACAAGCAAAAAGAGGAAGGAGGGAGCAAAGTGTGAAGTGAGGTAAGGTGGGGGAAAGGAAACATGGAGGAAGAAGAGGGAGAAGGAGAGGAGAAAGAAAGGTGGGAAAGGAGAAAGAAAGATGAGAGAGGAGGGGAAGAGTTTGAAAGAAAAGGAGGAAAGGAAGGATGGAAAAGGGAAAGAGTGATAAAGCAAGCAAGTAGGTCAAAGGCAAAGAGAGGGAACAAAGGTCAGGAAAGAGGGAGAACAAGATCCAAATGAAAGCTTGGAGACGATCATCACATGTAGTTCATGGTCAAAAAGGGAAGCCAATTATCATTGATCTCAAGGCCATTGTCTCTATTAATGCTTTTTGGGTGTTTCTTGATTTCCATAGCTTCTCTAATCTAACATTTGTAATAATGATTTTCTTTCACAATGATTTTAGTTTTCTCCAAACAAACATTATGCTTTGTAGTCTTGTGATGATCTGCCTGTGGGGAAATGTTACTAGTTTTGGTCTTCATAATTGTTATTGTACTCGTGTCATATATATCTTATGTTACAAGAAAAAGAAGAAAGAAAAATATTATTTCAAAGCATGGGTTTCATGCTTCATTTTAGTGGTCATCTAGGTCAAGCATTGCTTCTAAGGTTTGTCCAAGTCAAAAGAATGTTTTTCTTGATTCAAGGGAGTCCTTATCACTTGCGTAAGACCTATTGGGTAAGTTGTAACATCTAAAAGATATTGATTATCGGTCTAAAAATTCAAATAAGCCTCCTAACACAAGTCGGCCCTACAAGTGACAAGTCGGCCTAGAAGAGGCTACTCAACCTCCTCAGATTGGTATATATAAGAGCAACTTCAACCTCCTTAGCACACATTTGATCTACAAGCAAGACAAGTTCGATCTGGAGCAAGAAAGGGAAGAATGGAAGATCAAAGACGGCTAGAAGAGAAGGAAGGGGACCTAATTTTTATCTTTTTTTGTCCACAAGTGCGAGGGTTAGGGTTTCTGTAGGCCAAGAATTGTAGGTCTTGTTAACACTCAAACTAGTAGGGGTCCTAGGAGGGGATCCTTGAAAGCTAACTACTAGGTCAAGGGAAACAATGGAGTGATAGCCCACAGTCACCTCAACTAAGGCTCCCTACTCTTTACGGACTTTAACCGATGGGAGGAAAGCCAGTTTATAAAGGATCACGATAATGAGTGTGTCAACGATTAGATTGAAGGTGATCCTAAAGGCATATTCACAAGAGAGGCTCAAACATATGGCTTGCTTGCTTAGAAAGCAAGGTGAAACGCTCTCTAGGAAGGGCTAGGGTTTGAAGATATGACTTACAAAGGAGATTCCTAGCCCTCAAAATCGTTGTGGAAACTTGGTTTCTAAAGGTTCTTTGAAGGATTAGTTTTGATAAGAAGTGGAATCACATGAGACCAAGTGGACCCAAAATTAAGTCAATGGGGTAGAGTTGATCACCCAATGAAGGGCTTGATCTAATTAGGGAGGAGAAGAGGATCAAAGGACAAATTTTCTCTGAGGTTTGAATTCAATGATCCTAATGAGGACACTAGCCAAGGGAAAACTAGGGCAACAAAAGGTCCTTGAGCTAGGGATTGTTATATCTTGAGATCCCACCATTGGATTTGCTTCAAATTTGGAGGGCCTCTAAAGAAAACCTCATTGCAGTTGTGGACCAAAAATCGAACTATTTGGATGGCTAGATTGTGAGATAATTGATGCCCTGGGTGACCTATGGAGGCTAGGCCTAGAAAGAATGAGAGAAAGGTGAGAAAAATATGATTTTGAGTGATCACTGATGGATGATCAGTGCCTAATCCTTTGGGAAATATGGAGTCGAGGAGATTCGAATGCTTGGAATGGATTCACTTAGTCAAGGAGGCCTCTAAAACAATTTTGCATGGCTTTAGGGCATGAGAACAATTGATTAAGGTCTTTACACTTCAATTTGCAATATATGATGACTTACTGAGATAAGATTTCAATGAAACATCTCTTGGAATATTCACTCACTCATACATGGCCCATGACATGATGCAATGTTATAAAAGAACAAATTTCCACAATTTAGCATAAGAAAAGTAGTAAATGTCAGCCCAGTATAGCAAAAATCCCCAGCAACATGCATGTGACATAAGAAAATAACAAGAATAGCATTAAAAAAAATACTTACATGTAAGAAAGAGTATATTCAATCATCATTATATGTCAATAGTGAAGCTATAAGACAAAATGAAAGAGATCCAAAAATCAAAATTCATACATTCATCCAAATTCGTCCTCCAAGAAGGATAGCCAAAATCTCACAAGAGAAAATGATCTAATCCAAGTGATGATGAGCGAATGAATCACCTCCCATCTATTTATACAATCTCTAATTAGTTCAATTTAGCTAATTTTGCCTAATTAAGCCCCTAAAATAAAATAATGTGCATAATAACAATACTTTTGGTGACAAGCCCACCAAATAGCCCAATAATACAAGAATAAGCCTCTCAAGAGGGTCGAATGATCAACCAAGGGAGTCGTTGGGAGTTTGAGGAGGCGTCTGAAGCCTAAGGGGTGCCATGATGAAGAAATGGGCTCCAAACATAGTGCACAAGGGGTTGACCCCTTGTTTTCCAAGCAAAAACCTGTGGTGCTCCCAATTGGGTGTGGGGGGCACAAGGTCATCCTTATGGGTCTCCAAATGGATCAGAAGTGTCTGTAGCCCATCTGTAAGGGCTAGAATAATGACATAAGCCCTCTCTCTGGAGCGAGGTTCAATCCTCTGGATCCTAAAACATCTGCCAAGTGTATGGTATATCTGTGGAGTCAGTTGGATATGGTGAACCAGGTGCATCATCCTCATCCAAAAGGTGGAATAGGAGCAATCAAAGAGCATTGTTGGGGATCCATGAAGTAATCTCAATTATGGTGGAGGCACATGGCTCTCAAAGCTCACCCTACAAGTGCGAATGTGGCCCTCTAGAGGGCTACGACCCTGTATAGGGAGACCAAGCCCCAAATGGGGATCCACCTACAATCTTACATAAGATCCAATGTGTCCACTTACGCTCCAATACAACAAATCATTAGAATAATCAAGTAAAAGAACTTACAAGTCATGGAATCAATGGGGCACTTCATGGTGGCATGCCCTTCCATATGTTAAAAATATGCAATTGCAGTCAAATTCCACTTTGGACAGCTCACTTGATGGAGATAATGATTGCATTGAATTCCTCTTTTCGAGAGGACCAAAATTGACCTAAAGATCACTCAAATCGAATATGGGAAAGTGTATTTATGAAGAAAATCCCACATGTGCATATTTGATACGGTCGGCCCTAAAGTACAGTGGGACCCCTTGGAAGGTTATAAATACAAGTGACCTCTACCACATTTGGATATCATCATGAGACATTCTTATATCTTGGTTTTTGGTTCGCACAAGTTTGAGGCTTGTCAGCAAAGGAATAGGTTTGCTCTGCGCTGAAATTACAAGGTCTGAAGCTCGCATTTCAGATCTAGGGTTTTGGGCCACAGTCGCAGGCACAACACAAGATAGATCCAACCACAGTCACTTGCACAGAAGCTCATCTGTGCAACTAGAGCCTTCTAGTCACACAGACAACTTGTCATCCATGTGACTGGGAGTTAGGGTTTTAGAATCACAGTCACTCACTTCGCTCAGGTCATATCTGACTCCAGTCGCTCGCTTCACTCAGGTCATATATGACTACAATAGCATGCTCATAGTGCTTCAGAGAGTGACAGGGAAGCCACAGTGACTCACATATCATCTCGAAGGGTGCGAACGAGGCTCTGAGATAGTTCTAGGCAGATCTGACCCGAGTCGCTCGCATACCAGGCTTAAGGGTGTGACTAGACTAATATAGTTGTTCGCATGACTCCTCCTGCATGCGCCTGGGACTTAAATGATGGAATCTCAGTTGTCCAAAGATTTCTCTCAGTGACCACAAGGTTCGACAATTCACTGTAGTCAGTGACAATTCATTACAGTCTTCAGAATCAATATTTTGAGTATAAGATTTTTTAGGCTCATTTCATGGATGTTGTAGTAGTTTTTTTTGTATAGTTGCATAGATGAAGATATGAATCGTTGTACTCTCTTTTGTTGAATCATTTGATAACAAGCTAATGTTAGAAAATTGGAAAGGAAGAAAGATTTTCTTATACTTGATAATTACTTGTGATGTTCTTGATTTCTTATTAGATTTATTTATATCTTCTTTCTTTTAATTCATCAAACAATTACCAAAGCAATAGCACATAAAACAATGGACCCCTGATGTAGGCACACAACGAGGGAAAAACCCCTCTCTAGGGGAACACCCAATGAGTAATTCTTCCTTCAATAGTTTTCCGGAGATATTCCAAGACTCTTGACCTTGACACAAGCTTTCCTCCACACCAACTAACCCTTCTTCCTTACTTGCAGATAATCCTTCTTGACCTAGCAGTAGTGGCGGCACTTTCTTTGACCCAGCAAATTCGACCTTGCCTTAGAGACTTCAATCTTCACTGAAAGACTTCAATCTTTACTTGGAACTTTCGGTCTTGGCCCAATACATCTTCTTGAGGTGACAGCATCACACAACAACTGACTATGACACTAACACAGCAACTGGTTACGACATCATATGGTAACTGGCTACAGCATCAATAAGAGAACTTCGATCTTCCAAACTAGGGCACGGGAGAAAGAGATAGTTGCACCAAAGGTTCGATTTTCCCTTTCTCCTTCTCTAGACCAAACTTGCACTTCCTTCTCCTCCTCCATCTATTTCACAGTTCTTCCGGCTTCATGAGAGATCGAACTTGCTTGTGAGAGAGTGTGCTTCAAATGGAATTCGAACGGTTTCATTTATAGCCCTGTTGTCGCGCAGAATGTCTAGGCACCGCGACAATGGCTCAGATCGGGGGTTGTCACCTTGATCCCCAATATAAAACGAATAAAAACCCCAAAAACCCAAGTTAGAAAAACTTCAGATCTATACAAAATATATCCAGATCTATGCACAAAGATTGCAGATCTATCAAATCTGAGGAGTATGAGTCCAACTCTGCTCCTAAATCTAAAAATCTAAGGCTCTTCCTAGCCAGATCTATCAATTTTCCACAAAATATTTAAAAAAAAAAAGAGGCACTAGCCCAAAAACATCATGCATAAAAAAATAATCGTTAGATAAATCTTGAAGCTTGTATCAGGTAGGCTCTTCAAAAAATATGTGTTGAGAGTTGGTTGGTCCAACCAAGGACTATCCTCAAATGCTCAATGAAAACCTGAGAGATTTTCTGCAAACACTAGATCAACCATCAAACCAAGTAGAGAAATAGAATAACAATAAAATTTTGAAGAAATTGAGATACCTACTAATTCAATCAAAATTAAAAATATTACCCTAGACCCAACAAACTGAATAAGATACATGTATTCGAATTATTCTAAGAGAGTTATTGATTGATAGTTTTCACATAATACTAAGAAGAAATTAAAACAATGTTACCATAGATTCATGAAAATGAACACCACCGCAAGATGAAACCCCAAAGACTCTTGCATTTATTCCAGAAAATATACAAAAGAGCTTGACAGCTTAGTGCATGATTCAAAGATCGGATCAAAAAATAGACAGAAACCGACCTCTAATTTATAGATAAATTCTCCAATGACTAGTTGGCTTGATCCCTGTCAAATTAATCTCGATCATTCATCAAGATTTAATTAATATTTAATCATCACCGTGCGACAACAAGCTTTGGTGAGATCGAATAGCCTCCTTTGAGGCTTGACTTGATCATCTTAAGGCCAACTTGGTGTGGAGACAACATAATTCATATTTGAATCAAGACTTAACCTTTTTACATGATTCATAAGCCCAAGAAGGGTCTCTTTAAAAATACAAGGACTCTATTGATTCGAAATAAAAATGGCGACTTTGACCTAAAAAATGATGACCCAAGCACGAAACCCATGCTTTAATAAGTCATAATAATAATTATTTTTATTTTTATTTTATTCTTTTGACAAGTACATTACAAGATGACTCAAACACATTTAATGACGACCGAACCTAGTTACATTTTCCCACACTCCCTCTTAACTAGGGTGGTATTCATCATATACAAGTACTAGGAAGATCTCAACTATATGAACCATGAAGAACTTTAGGCACCGCAATGCCATGGAGTAGATTCCTAACCAGGGCAATCTATCCATTGGTCTCTCAACAATTTAGGCACCGCAATGCCACAGACTAGATTCCTAACCAAGGAAATTTATCTGAGTGGGACTAAAGCTTTCAACCTCTCTAGGTACCATCAGGCTTACTTGCTAACCATCAACCCAGGGAGGTGTGTATCCATGGTCAGAGCTCTATGAACCATGCCAACCTCCCTACTTCGGGACCTAGACATCAACACAGAGTGTCAATCAGATGCCCTTCTAGGCAATGCTTCACTCACAAAGCCTCAACACTCCTTGATCCCGCAGATTAAGGATGACCAAACTCTCCCAATCAAACTGATTAGTAACCAGAATGCTATCAAAACCCTCAAGATATTCACCTGTACAAACACAACCCCAATCAATAATATACTTTCACATGTACATAATCAAATACAAACCTCTGGGGTCTTCCAAACAACTTAATGTTGCTTCTCAAGTTTTCATAGTAGGGCTATCAACCGAACCTTGGACAGAAGATTCCTCAGTCATACACCTTCCTTTCCTACTTCTCATGCAGCAACATATCCTCCAAAATTCATTATCCAATCAAAACTGTGCTCTCCCTCTCAACCAAGGAGATTTCCCTTATCCAAGTTCCCTCTTAACTCAGGTAGATCAACTTCCTCTTTTCGTCATCGGAGAATCTTTCGAGGCTTCCAACCATCTCATCAGAGTTATCATTATCATCACTCTTCACATCATGCTTATCATATCAACAAACATCTTCACCATATTGAAGATTGTGTACATGCACAACTTAGATAGCAAGCACAACCAAATCTATAGAAGCATGAAGTTAGTCATATCATAATCTTATAAACGAAAGCATTTCAACCTTATATATATCAGATACCCAAACTCGCTTATAAACAAGAGACGGATATGCTTCAACATCTTGCTAGGGACTTTGTCATAAACCCTAGACTACTTCATAACAACTTTCATTACATCTAGGGTTTCAATGTTTCTTCCAAAGGTATGACATACCCTACTACAACATATAGAAAACCCTAGAAACAATTCAAACAAATATAGATCTACAAAGCATCTAACAACTTTTCAAAATTGATATGTTAGGCTTCTCACTAGGGTTTCATACAAATCCTAGATTTCATACATGAGAATTAATCAATCAAAACATCACGGCATAGTCATCAACATGACCAGCTTCCATTAGGGTTAGTTGCAAACCCTATATTTTCAGTCAAACATCAATTCAACTAAAACTCAAATTTCAACAATCTTACACAAATATCAAATCATCACATTGTCATCGTACATAAGAGATTTTCACTTCTACTAAGGTTTAACTCCAAAACTCTAGAATTTCACAAATACTATCATCCTATAGAAACAAACTTTGACTAGGGCTTAACCCTAGGATTCATGACCACCGACAAACAATTCAACTCATACATTTAGTACTTCCTCATCATGCATAGACATTTCATATCATGTGTTAGTCAAACCCATTAACACAAACATTAATATATTAAAGTTAGACATATCACAAACTTGATCAGACAAACACACACATACCAAGGAAATCATTTCTAAGACATTATAAGGTTCTTGCTTACACATTATACCAAACCCTAATGAGTTAGAGTTTCAATATAGGAACATAGCAAACCCAAAATTACCAATACTTCAAAGGTTTAGGATTTAAGACTATCATTCAACCCTAACAATTTAAGTTTTCCTGATCATACCAAAATCCCAAACATGACATCATCAATAGAAACTTCCAATAGCATTTCTCAATGTCCCTAAGCAGTTTTAGGGTTTTAGGCATTCACATTAGCAAACACTTAGGTTAGGGTTTTCCCGAGAACCTGTCTAGGGTTCTATAAAATTAGTAAGAATAGGAGTGGGGTAGATTTATCACGTGATGAATCTCCCAAGATAAGAATCAGTATGATTCAGTGTGGCTAATCACAACAACGTTAATAATAGATTATCAAATGAATAAACATTTATTATAGAGACATAGATGTTTTAAAGCATACCTTTGTTCTTTGACAAACCTTGTCTTGGGAGGTCCTCTTCCATACTCCTTGAGAATATAGCAAATGTTTTCCTCAAGACAATAGAGGGAGAATGATGATTAGTATTTAATATAATCAAAACTTAAATGAGAACATGAAACCAAAAATTGAAAGGAGGTGAGATACTTATCTTTGGGAGTTGTTTGGGGCTAAGCATGAGGGATACCTATGAACTTATATAATATATATATATATATATATATATATATATATATCCAAAAACATGTTAAAAACCTATCAATTCTAAAACATCAAAAATGTAAAATAAGATATCTAAGGCTACAAGCAAAGGACTTAGTAGTGTAAGTCCCTTCTTTAGGTCTTCTTCTTCAGCACATTGGCTTGATCTCTTTCTCTCTTCTTGTTTCTTGGATTGTCAGGACAGTCACTCCTGTAGTGACCATTGATATTCTACTTTGGACATGTTTACTTTCTTCCTCGGTCCTTTCGATTTATTTCCTTTGTATTGAGCAGTGTAAACATTAGATGCTCCTCTAGGATTGGCAACTAGAGAGATCCCCAATTCTTATTCACTACAGGCAATCCATAGTTCTTCAAAATTGGGAGCTTCCTTCCAATTGTTAAGTCCTACAGCAAATGCACTTCAAGTAGGTGGCAATCCTAATAGAGCAGTGATCACGAGTTCTTTGTCTAGAACAATTTCATCAATGGCCAAAAGATCATCTCTGATTCATGTTACCTTCACAAAGAAGGAGGCCATTGTGTCTTCTATACTCATCTTTGGGGGCCTTAGTTCATTCTTCAAGCTTGCCACTTGACCAATGTTCTTAATAGTGAATAATTTTGACAAGGCTTCATACATTTCCTGAGCATGATTGATGTTGGCTATAAATGGGACAAGGTTGTCCTTTATTCCTTCTAGCATTAGAGTCATGGCCACCAATTCTGATTCTCTGAACTTTACTTTTTTAGCATCGTTGGAGTCATTTGTCAGCTTCTTAACTTTTCCTTTGACCAAGTCAAGTACTTTGTTATTTTCAAGAATGAGGTTAATCATCTTCTTCCAAGATCTATAATTTGAGGCTCCTTCAAGTTTGTTCTCTCCCTTGATTGTGTTAGACATCTTCCTTGAATATAGTAGACTCCTTTCCTAAGATAATCCTTTTGAATGGTTCCTTGATCAATTGCTTGAAATTGCCTTATTCTTCTTTCTTCACCAAATCTATGTTATAAAACCAGAAAGGTAGAAAGATTTTCTTATACTTGATAATTACTTGTGATGTTCTTGATTTCTTATTAGATTTCTTTATATCTTCTCTCTTTTAATTCATCAAGCAATTACCAAAGCAATAGCACATGAAACAATGGACACCAGATGTAGGCACACGACCAGGGAAAAACCCCTCTCTAGGGGAAAACCCAGTCAGTTATTCTTCCTTGAATAGTTTTTCGAAGATATTCCAAGACTCTTGACCTTGACACAAACTTTCCGCCACACCAAGTCAGCCTTCTTCCTTACTTGCAGATAATCCTTCTTGACCTAGCAGCACTAGTGGCAGCACTTCCTTTGACCCAGGAACTTCGACCTTGCCTTAAAGACTTCGATCTTTACTTAGAACCTTCGATCTTGGCCCAATACAGCGTCTTGAGGTTACAGCGTCACGCGGCCACTGGCTACGGCATCAACATGGCAACTGGTTACAGCATCATACAGCAACTAGCTACGACATCAATAAGAGAACTTCGATCTTCCAAACTAAGGCACGAGAGAGAGAGATAGTTGCACCAAAGGTTCGATTTTCCCTTTCTCCTTCTCTAAAACCAAACTCGCGCTTCCTTCTCCTCCTATTTCGCACTTCTTTCGGCGTCAAGAGAGATCGAACTTGTTTGTAAGAGAGTGTGCTTCAAATCGAATATGAATGGCTTCATTTATAGCCCTTGGGAGATGTCGAATAGCCTCCTTTGAGGCCGAATTGATCATCTTAAGGTCGATTTGGTGTGGAGACAACATAATTCATATTTGACTCAATACTTAACCATTTTACATGATTCAAAAGCACAAGAAGGGTCTCTTTAAAAGTACAATGACTCTATTGACTCAAAATAAATCCTAGAAATCTTCAATGGGGAGTTTGACCTAAAACACGATGACCAAAGCATGAAACCCATGCTTTAATAAGTCATAATAATAATAATTATTATTATTTTCTTTATTCTTTTGAGAAGTACTTTACAAAATGACTCAAATACATTTAATGAAGACCAAACCTAGTTACATTTTCCAACATCCAAGAAGAAGAAGAATTTGAAAGGGCTTTCCCCATAGTGGGTTTTGCCCTGGTCTCCAACCAATCATGGTGTCCCTATGTGTGAATGTTTTTCTCTTATTGTTCCTTTATGTTCCATTGCATTGATGATGATGATATTGTTCTTTCTACATAGTTGCATATGTTGTTATATAATGATGTAAATTTGAACAATGATAAGATGTTATGGGGTGAACTTAATGTGTTAATGATGAAATGCAATTATCATAGCAAAGAACAATATAGCCCTAAAAAAAATTAACATGGAATTAGAGTTGGGCTGAAGAAAAGTCATGAAGATCACCCCTATGATGACACTGTTGATGGAAGCAAGAAGAGGATGGTGGAGACCTAAAATAATTCTAGGGTTTGAATAAAAACCTTAAGCAATTTTTGTATTAGGGTTTGATGGATATTATGAGGTTAGGGGTCAAGAGAAACCACGGTTTATGGCAAAGATTTGATTTATGAAACTCTAGCGCAGTCAAAGTAAAGATGCTCAAGCACTTGTGACAGATTTGATGAAGCCCTAGATGGGATAGTCTCTAGTAGGCCTGGTTGTTGATAAAGTTGGTTGAAATAGTGAAGGCAACATTATTATATGTACAATGGACAGCGATGACTCTTGAAGGTCAGTTCAAGCGGGAGATGATCACCTCTCATTGAAGATAAGTACTTTTCAATTTATGATGCGTCTTTATGTCTTTACTTTTGTTTAGACTTATGAATCTGATTGTTGTTTTAATTAACTCTTATGCTTCTTGCATATATATTTAAGTATTTTGATGCTTCTAGCCTCTTGATGAGTTGTGATAAGTGGATCCTTCTTGAGGATCATAGCTAGTGCAAGAAGAGAAGAACTAGCGTTGGAAAAAGGTAAAGAGGCACCTGATGAAAAGGTGGCATTGTGCTACAAGCTACTTATGTCAAATAAGAAGGTGCACAGGTATTTGAATACCACAAGGTACATATGGTATATTGTTTCAATGTTATGTTTCAGCTGCAAATTCAATGGCAAGGTAAGCCTTAAGGTATAATGAGAATATCTCCTTCTCAAATGGCTTATGAAAGTGATTTGGATTCATGGTTCTTATGATGAAATGGTGCACCTGGTATTGAACAAATCTCTTACTTCTTAAACATGATGAACTTCTTGAAGCTACTTAATGTTGATTTTGATATAGTGGTATACTTGATGTTTGGCTAACACATATGTTTTGGATATCTTGATCCCATAAAGTGTTGAAAAGTAACTTGGTTCAGTCTTCATAATGAAATATGTAATTGTGATTTTATGTAATTGATGAAAAGAAGTAAAATAAAAATATTATTGTAATGCTTGTCTCATGGGTTTCATGAGCAAGGAATTTTAATTTAGTGATGGCTCCCATTGTGAGCCTTTAGGATTGAGTCATCTAGTCATAAAAGTCTAATTGAGTCTATGTCATGTATGAAGGACCCTTCTTAGGCATGTTGTAATTTGTATGAGTCATTCGATAAGTGTAAACAGCCCTCCAAGAACAAGCAAAGTCTCTTCATGCAAGTCGACTTCAAGATGAATTAAATGATCTCCTCAAGTGACATGTTGGCTCATACCCAAGTCAAGTCGGCTTATATTGACAGGAAACAACTATAAACAGGTAGCTCGATTGTCATTTCAGAGCAAGATTTTTGGTGAATATTTCAGAGAAGGTAATCCGAGAAAAGGCAGGAAAGAGTTCGACCTAAGGGTATATAACTACCTCACATCCAAGCGAAGGAAAGTGAACAAGTTTGAAGGAAAGATGGAAGATATTTCAGGATTATTTTTTGGGCAAGGTCTATCACATGTGCGTGGAAAAGCAAGAGCAGAAATATCAGTATTGCAGAAGATAAGAATCCAAGTTAAGGAAGGTATGATGTCTATGTTGCATGTCGAGTTAATATAGTCTTTCTCTAGTCAAAGCGAAGAAGTAAGGGACAGAACTCAACCCTTATCAGTCACACATGCAAGAAAGAAGAATCTACTACAGTAGGTCGAAGACTACAATCAAGGAGACCGAACAGTTCAGATCTGAGTTGGAGAAGTGAAGGCAAAATTGCAGGAAGTTAACTTGGTCTTGGAGAGGTCATTTTGGTCAAGGGTCTAGGTCATGGTCTTGGTCTTGGTATTCGTTAATTGGAATATCTATAAGAAGAAGAATTTGTTCGAGTTTTCCTCTCAAAGAGTGAGGTTTTGGCCCTGGATGATAGCCTATATTCTGTGTCTCTTGTCTCTTTATGTTTATGCATTGGTAGTGGTTTGATGAAGAAGAACATTAATAACCTAAGTAAAAGAAGATCCTAATATAAAGAAGTAAAAATCTCTCACGAGTAGTTACTAATTAAAGAGAAATCACTTAAATGTTATGCCCTAGATTTCTCAACATGGTATCAGAGCTAAGGTGACAAGGAAGGGTATCTTATCAAGGGACACTCAAGGATCAAATCTCGAGGAAGGCATCAAAGAAAAGATTATCTTGAAGTCAAAGGAAGCATCATAACCCTAGATCAAAGAAGTCTACAAAGAAGTATTGGGATCATCATCAAGAAAAGAAGGCCAAGTTGAAGAGATCTAAAAATCAAGGTCCTTACCATTAAAGACATCACCAAGAAGTCATCATTGATCTTCATCGAAGGATCACTCTTGAAGAAAACTACCTTCATCAAGGAGAAGTTTTCTACTCTATATCATTATCAACATCAAGAAAGCAACAAGGTGAAAGGAGTGTCCTATCAAGTAAGTATATGACCTTATATGAATCTGTCAAAATGTCTTTTTGTAAGGAAAGTGAAAAATTGGTTGGGGCTTCAAACAATCTTGCATTGAAGAAAAGGACAAATCTAAATCTCATTGAAGATGAAGTCATGTATCATGTCAAAGGATCTATCACAAAACCTGGAGAGGAAGATGCTCAAGCTCTTGCCAAGTATATGAAAGCGGAAGTTAGGGTTCAAAGGATTCTCATAGAATCCATCAAGGATCCCCTCATCCCATATGTATCTAAACTCGCAACTTCAAAAGAAATCTATAACAAACTGATAGAGTTGTATTTTGTAAGCACTGCTAAAGACGTCATCTCATTAAGGCAAAAACTCTACAAGCTGAAGATGTGTAGGGAATATGGAATAGCCTCATACTTTATGAGGATATTTGAGATCCGGGATCAACTACAACATCTGGGAGAAGTCATGTCTGATAGTGAAATGACTACAATTGTATTAAATGCACTACCGGAGGAGTGGGGCAACTTTACTTCAAGTATTTATGGGAAGAAAGAAGTTACTCCATTCCAGGATCTATGGTCACTATGCAAGATTGAAGAATTTAGACTAAAGGCCAATTCTGATGTGGGAGCAAGTGAGCAAAATCAAGCTTACGATGCAATGACAAGAAGAAGGAAAATTTGGAAAGTCTGGTTCTTGGAAAAAGAAAAGGGACATGTCTAAGATTCAATGCTATGGGTGTCAAGAATATGGGCACTACAAAAAAGATTGTCCTAAGGTCAAGAAGGACAACAAAAGAGGAAGAGAGGAAGCCCATATCGCCAAAGAAGTAGAGGAAGTTGAAAAGAAGTCCAAGAAAGAGGAAGTAAGAGATCACTATTACTGAGATAATCTTTCTCGCCTAAGTTCTTCTCAAATTCCTAAGTCTTTTGTTGTAAGATATGGCTATCATGGTTCACTAAATGGATGCATCAAGGCATCATAGAAGCATTGAAAGAAAGAGCTCGAGACATCATCATAGAGAAGCATGAAAGATGGTGTTACAGATCCATTTGGACACATCATCCATATCAGTGTTTTAGGGCTCATCAAACCCTAATTTCAATTGTTACATGCCCTAAACAAGCCAACCTTTTGAATGCCTCCTTCCCAAACAGTTTCATGGCCTAAAGACATCTTGACATGTCCTCTAGAGGAACCAACGCAGGTAGGCCCATGCAAGGGTGTGCTGCAGAGAAGTTAAGTCCATGCTAGGGTGCTCTCCAAAGCACTTAGGCCCTCTTTGACCTACGGTGGATGAGTTTGAGCGAAATTCACATAGGGTTTAGGGAATATTCTTATCTTTTGGAGCCTTCTAGGAGATTCCCAGACTTATCACCTCCTATGAGCTCGAAAATGGATGAGGAATGAGTTAAGATACATCCTATCCTCTCATCCCTTCCTCCATGGAACTAATTCTAAGTATGGAAGGCCATTCAATACCCTCATTGATGACAAAACCTCCTCCATCTTCCTATAAATTGACCACTCATCTAAGTGATCAGGGGTTGGACTTTGATGAATTGTAAGGAGATAATGTTAGTTTGAGAATTGAGATTATTGTAAGTGTCATTATGCTATCGGATTGTCATGCTTATGATGTGATGTGGATGGAACCAAAGCTGGAGGGGTGACTTCGAATCAGGCTTCATGTTTGTAATCCTTCCTTCTATTCAATAAAGTATTTGCACCTTTTTCCATATGCTTATCTTGATATGTGATGCTTATATGTGTGAATGTATCTAATTCCATTTACTTGTAATCAATAGATCTTTTGCTTTGATTGGTTCTTTGTCTTTTGTTGATGTTTACAGGTACTTTTCAAGCGTGTTAAATATGGGAAGGAGCGACAAGATCGATACAAAGGAGACAAGAGGAAAGTGAAAGTACAAGTAGGTCCTCTCATTCTCTTTGTCTTATCTATTGTTTATAGAAAAAGGTTAAAGTGCTTTAAATTGTTGTTCTAGATATAGCTACTTATCTAGGGAGTTAGTATTTCTCCGTAGATACCAAATTCTTCATAACAAATTGGCGACCATACTGGGGAACGATCATCGCTCCAAGCAGCTTATCACATCCTAGGACACTCTAGTAGCCCTTCCTTTCATTGATTGTATTTCAACCTTGTTGAAGTGAATTTTGGTCAAAAATTGTGTTTAGTTGCCTCTTGAAATGGCTTACTGTCACCAGCGCAGGCTTGTGCGGGACACAATGCGCTGCAGAGCACCTTTGGCTTAAGGACAGTGCTCTGAAGCGCACTGTCTCCCATTTAGGGCTGTGTTGATCCACCTTGGGTCAGTTTTCCACCTTTGGATAGGGTTTTTCACCAAATTTCTTCTGTTTGATTTCTCGCTGAATGATCAATGACTATCATGTCTCTGAAATCAAGATTGTATCTCCTTTGCTAGCCCTACTTTGACTTGATTGATTAATGTTTCTTAAATGATTTCTTTGTCATTATCGATTCATGGTCAAAGTTAGATTATAGTCAATTAATCTTTGTTCGAAAGAAAGTGTCGTAAAAGTCTTCTTTTCCTTCGAAACAGAACTGTCGTTAAGTCTTCGTTCTTGTTAAAGATTGATTGACTGTATGTGCATTAGTTTCTTTTTTTGTTCATCATAACATTAAGGGAATCAAAAAGAAAAACTTGCATCATGCATTGAAAAAGTTTGTGTGTGCTCATAGGAATAGTTTAGGGAAATTGCATTAGATTGTGCTCCTTGCTCTTTGATTGAAAGAAATCTTATTGTTCTATCCCTATTAGCTAAGCTTTTCATTGTTAAATTGAATGGAAAGAATGCTTATCATATTAGTTGCATTCTAGGAATTGAAAATACATCACGTGGTGAACCTTGAAAGGCAAATTCCTAAGCAAGATCAACTTAAAATTAACCTCAATTTACCTAATGGAGCATTGTCATCTAACGCAAAACATTTAGAGGTTTTAGGGTAGAGACGTGTTCCTACATCGTATAACATAGCTGTTGTCGCTAACTTGTCTGCAATATATCTCGAATGTGATATCGCATTCCACGTACGTGAGTATATCGTAGCTTGTCCACATACCTTCGGGTATATAGGGCGATGTTACAGTACGTAAAGTATATGGGAATGCTCTCACTGTGCGGTTTTGCATTAGACAGCGCTAATACGGATTGGGCCTCCACGTACTTTCAAGTATATATGGGAGGACAACACTAGGTTGTTATCCATCCTTAGGTAACCGAGTCGGCCGACTTGTACACTGTGATACACCGAACACAACATTCGGGGAGATTGCTTGCACGTACTTCTTGGTTCGCCAGGAGGTATTCTACAGTTCACAGTTGCTTGGTAAAACCTTTTGCGTAGCTTACCCCTTTTTGTTTATTTCTTTTTGTAATAAAATCAATCAGCAATTGTGGAGGAAAATCAACCCTTACCCCGTCATTCGTGGAGAGCAGCGAGTAAACCGCCTTTACCACCCGAAGCTACACCTATTCAGTCAAAGTAGTCTCATTTGACTGGATCCAGTGCTTCACAAGCATCTGGTTCTTCATCTGAATTACCAAAAACACCTATACCGGTAAGTACGATGACCCCAGTTACTCCTACAGTTACTGGTACATCTATTACTAAAGTGGAATCTCCACAATTCCCTGAGGAAACTAGAACTGAATCTAGTGAAACGATAACCCAAGTTGTTCAACAACAAGTTGATTCTCATCCGAAGTTGTTCAACAAGAAATTACTTTTGAACCTAAATCTGTTCAAACAGAACTAGATTCTAAACCCATCACTGTTCAATCAGAAGTTACATCTGAACCAGAAATTGTTCACAAAGCCCAACCTAAAATTGTTCTTTTACTAGAACGTTTGGATCTTGAGGTGGAACAATCAGAAGTTGTTACCTTACCGGAAGAATATTGACCAGTAGATCCTCAAACATCCGTAATTGCCGAGACCTCCTCTTTACCTTAGCAACAGCCAGAAATCTATTACGGACCAGACGATGAAATTCTTCCACCTGGTTTGATTTCAATAGAAGAGAAACATGAGGTAGAATCACCCAAAACTCCATTCGATTTTGGAACTGCACTGCATCTGTATCCTTATACTCCTCATTCCACTGCTCCTTTTGATCTTGGTTACTTTCAGACACTTGTTGATTCGTTAGGAAACTTATTTAGACATTTGACTATGGCAAAGTCAACATCCTAGACCGTACCATCTGTTACCGCTACGGCAGAATCTTTTGTCGCAACCTCTTCGATGTTTACTACCACACCTGAGTCACACTTGTATGGTGTTCCATTTGTCGCATCAGGGTACCAATCTTTATCGGGAACCCACTCAGGTGTTGCTTCTAGCCCTTGGTGAAGTACTAGAATCTTATATGGTTCCTCATTTACAGGTGCCAAACAGCTGGACCCATCAAGTTCACATCAAGCTAGTTCATCTAGTTACCATCCTATGTATCTTCTTAACACTGGACTACCCCCATACGAAGAACAATATGCATATTGTCCTTATCCTCCATATTTTGGGGGGCAACCATATGTCGCTATGTCGTTGTCTTTAGGTCAGCCTGGAATGGCTATCTGCCAGTGGCAGCCAACCATGCCCGTTCAACATAGGCTTATGTATCCATCACAACCTATGCAATCTGACTCATCCATACCTACAACACCTGTTGTTACAACTGTGCCGCAATCACAAGCCCAGATTGTTGTATCGCAATCTATGCAAGCTAGCCCTTCAACCTCAGACCCCCAAGTTTCAGGTATACAGATCCAGCCTTCTCAGGCGGTTTTACAACAACCACTTGTGTCTGGAGTCCAACAACTTCAGGTTAGTTTACCTTTTACTAGAATGACTCAGACTCACACTAGTTTAGTGTATTCACAACCTGGTCAACCTTATATTGGTGGGCAACAACAACAGTTGCTTCAATAGCCTTGGAAGCCCCAATATCAACAGCAACAATTCCAGCAATACCAACCTCAACATGGACTTGGCCAACAAGCTCATGTTGGGTTTAGTCAGCGACAAGTTTATCTAGGCCCTGGTCAACAATCTTATGTTGGGTTTGGACAACAGCAAATTTACCTTGGTGCACAACAACAACAACTTTACATCGGATTTGCTCAACAAACTTACCCATATCAAGGTTACCAGCAGCAGATGCCTTATGCTGGTATGCAAAGGCCCATTGCCCAGACAATTCCATCTTACCTTGGATATGCTCAACCTGACCTCAATAAGCAGTTGCCTTTCGTTGCGACACTTGATTTACCAAATCTAAATCAGCTCACCAATGACCAAATTCTTACACACCTCAGTGGCCGGTGATTCCTCATAAGTTACCTTCCGCTATTCTCAAATTCAATGAAAATCCTAGAGAAGACCCGTCCAACCATGTCATGAATTTTCATTTATGGTGTTCATCAAACTCCTTGAATGATGATCTTGTTAGACTTCGTCTTTTCCAAAGAACGCTTACTAGTCCGGCTACGAAGTGGTACATTGAGTTACCATGAGCTTCTTTCCATAACTTCACTGCCTTAGCTACCACATTTTTAACCCACTTCCAGTTACCCATACTATCTGAGACCAGAATGGAACTATTAACCAACTTTAAACAGACTATTGTTACTCATATATCTGATCATATTCATGAGTGGCGTCGTTGTCATCGAATGGTTAAAACTTTTGTTCCTGATCAGCTTCTGGCTGAGTGGTTTATAAAATCTTTGTTGCCATCTATCACTGAGGATGTGGCGAAAGGTGGAGTTGTCATAGAAGAGCAAGTAATTGCTCGTGCCCAATATTTGGATTTGATTTATACACAGTCTGGCACGCTCTATGACAAGATCCCAAATGCACCCTGACCAACTTTCATTGTTCCTCCTCCACCATCGAGTAAGGACTCTCATGTCGGCGACGGCGTGATTGATTCTTCAAGCACACAAACGGCAGGTAGACCATGTGGTCAAACACTTGCCATTACCAATCAAACTGCAAATGCACCTGATAACACTCTTACTTCCGAAATAAATGTCGTGTCATTTGACAAGGGCAAGAATGAAAGGCAACCAAGAGGTAAGAAAAAGGGGAAAAACAAGAAGAAACAAAATAACTCCCCTCAAGAGAAATCATTTGGTTCCTTTTCTTTGGCTAGGAAACCTCGTTACCCATGTTTGATCTATAACGATGAACATTTTACGCGAGATTGTCCGCACTGCTCCGAAGTCTCAAAGCTTCTGAAGACTTCTAATACATCTGCAGTATTGACTAATCATTTTCCGAAACTGGAGACAAATATGGTCGCTACAGACCAAGCTTCCACTTCCCAAGTGCTTATGCCATCTGGTGCTTATGCCATCCGCCTCTACGCAGAAAGATGATGTTTTGGTGTCAACACGAAGTAAAGATTATGGAAATCAACCGTCGTCGTCGAATAATCAGGATGATCGACCTAACCCTTCGACTACAACTTCGAATGATACTATTCCACCACCTATTGCACCAAAGTTAACAATAAAATCGCCTAAGGGAGTTGTACACAAATCGACATTTAACCCTCGAGCTCCTCGAGCTCGAGCTGCACAGAATTAAAATATAGTAGAAGATTTGGCTCAGTCACCTTCTACTATGTATACACTCGAGGTACTTCAGAACTGTCCCTCCCAAAAGCAGGCTTTGTTGTCAGCGATTGGTGGAATCAATCCAACTTATTACAATCTTGTGGTTTTCAACCATGCGGGTTATACGCCACAGTTACCAGCACAATTAGCATTTATGATTCAAGTAAACGCTCTCAATAAACTTGTTAATCGAACTATTATTAACGAGGGGGCATCTACTTGTATAATGTCTATGAGTTGTTGGAAAACACTTGGTTCACCGCCTTTGTCACGTTCACCAACAACATTAAAAGCTTTTGATGGTTGCACATATACGCCTTGTGGAATATTGAGTAATCTGCAAATTGAACTAGGGGGCAAAACGGTAACAATTGAAATTGAGGTAGTTAACGGACCCCTTGACTACAACATTTTGCTAGGAAGACCGTGGGTTTATGCCATGGTTGTTGTGGTTTCAAGATACTTTCGTATGATTGCATTTCCTCATAAAGGTGGAATCACAGTGATCGACCAACTCGTCTTCTTCGCCTCTAGTTCACATGTTACTGGATACATTCCGTTGGTACACGGACCCTCGCTATCTCTCCAAAACATTGGTGTAGGTCTCTTTAAAGACTCTTCCCTAATGTGTACATTTTCACTACCAACACCATCAAATTTGGTGTAAGTGGCAAAAGTTGAGACTTGCAACATGATATCTTCCACTTCATCTGACTTAAGGAAGATTACCAATAGTTTTGAAGATGATAGTAGTACTGAAATCATGCCGCTAAGCCCTATTGAGCTAGCGTAGCAATCAATCTTTCTGGTTTGCACGACAAACCCAAATCCATTTTCCTCAATTGTATGGGTAGATCGTTCATTAGAATTTGGTACTTCTTCCGATCCTTTTTCACATATATTTTCTATTGATAAAGGAATCGTCCAATCAATGATGATGGAAGGAGAGCCATGGGAGGATTATCATCATCGTTCCCATCTTCCAGATCACATCGAAGATTATTCAAATGAACTTAATCACCATTCAGTTGTCGATTTCCTTTCGAATTCCGTTTTCATAGTTACAATGGATTCCGAGCGAAATCTGTCAAATATTGAGGAGACTATTTCTATCAATATTTCAACCAAACCTAACATTGTAGAGAACATTCATGTTGGCAAATCTTGTTCTCCATCAGAACTTGATATTTACCATGCTCTTTTTCGTGAATTTTGAGATATATTTGCATGGTCATACGAGGAGATGCCAGGTATAGACTCTAGTATAGTTGAACATGAAATCAAAATGTATCTTGATGCCAAACCAATACGACAGCGCCTTTGACCTGTTCATCCAAAGAAGGTCGCTGCCATTAAGGCAGAAGTTGAAAAACTTTTGCATGTTGGTTTCATTTACCCTGTTCCCCTTACTCACTGGGTTTCCAATATTGTTCCTGTCATGAAGAAACAAGGGACGATAAGAGTGTGCGTCGATTATAGGGATGTAAATCAGACTTGTCCAAAAGACAATTATCCCACTCCCTTTATCAACCAGATTATTGATAAATGTGCCAGATGCAAAATATTCTCATTTATGGATGGATTTTTCGACTACAATCAAATCAATATCCGCCCACAAGACCAATCTAAAACTGCTTTCATTTGTCCATGGGGCACATTCGCCTATCGAAAACTCCCATTTGGTTTAAAGAACGCGGGGGAAACATTTCAGAGGGCAATGAATTATGCCTTCCATGACATCAAGCATATTGTTCAACCTTACCTTGACGATTTACCTGCTCATTCACGAAAGCAGACTGATCACCGGCAGCATTTGAGAGCTATATTTTTACATTGTCGACACTACAAAATACGACTCAAGCATATTGTTCAACCTTACCTTGACGATTTACCTGCTCATTCACGAAAGCAGACTGATCACCGGCAGCATTTGAGAGCTATATTTTTACATTGTCGACACTACAAAATACGACTCAATCCACACAAATGTGTGTTTTGTGTTGGTTCTAGTTGTTTGCTTGGTTTCATAGTGTCTAAGGAGGGAATTCGACTCGATCCACTTAAGGTTCAGGCAATCCTTGATTTGCCTCCACCTTCAAATCTACTTAAGTTACAGAGACTCCAAGGGAAGGCTAACTTTCTGAGGAGGTTCATTCCCAATTATGCTGATTTGGCTAAAGTATTTACTCGTTTATTGAAAAAGGGGATACCCTTCCATTGGGATCACGTTGCGCAAGCTTCCTTTGATACTCTTAAAGATACCTTGATTATAGCTTCATTAATGTATTCCCCGAATTATCAAAACGACTAATTCTTGTATCTCAGCGTTGTAGATACAACCATTGGAATGGTTTTAGTCCAAGAGGAAGATGGGATTGAACATCCGATATATTATTTGAGCCGCAATCTCAATGATACAAAAAGTAAGTGCTCTTATGTTGAGAAACTAGCTTTGGCAATTGTTCAAGCTGTACAGAGATTTCGTCACTATATCCTGCTCCGGAAAACCACTGTAATTTCGGATTGCAACCCTATGACATATATTTTGTCACGTCAATTACTAGGAGGCAAATACTCAAAATGGATCGTCATTCTGCAGGAGTTTGATCTGGAATTCATCAAGTCCAAATCAAAGAAATCTCTCATTTTCGTCGAGCTACTTTGCGATCTTCCCTCGGATATCATTGATTCAACATCAGAACCATCAATTCTAGATGAGTCTCTATTCCTAATTCCGTCATCTAACGCATGGTATGGAGATATACTAATTTATCTCCAGACCCAAACTTTCCCGCCAGATACCTCTCGCTCACAATAGCGACGTATCTGATACCAAGCCAACGATTATCTTATCGTTGGCGACACTCTTTACCGTCGTGGTATCGATACGATTTTAGGAAGGTGCCTCACTCATGAGGAAGCCGAGAAGGTTTTGAATGATTGCCATTCAGGTGCTTGTGGTGGAAACTTATCTGGTTATGCTACCGCGCAGAGAATTCTCCGTGCTGGTTACTTCTGCCCTGGTATATTCAAAGATTTCATAATTACCGTCAGAAGTTGTCACGCATGCCAGATCTATGACCGTAAAGCTAGATTACCACCTGCACCATTGCATCATGTCGTCGTTGTTGGACCATTCGCCAAATGGGGCATTGACTTCATGACATGTAACCCCACCTCAGTCGGGGGGCATGGGTACATTATAGTCGCCATTGACTATTTTACCAAATGGGCTGAGACGATGCCAACATTAAACAACAGTGGCGAAACGGCTGCTCTTTTCTTTTTCAAACACGTGGTTGCCCGGTTCAGTGTACCGCAGGGTATTGTTACAAATCATGGGTCGCACTTTCACAATCATATGATGAGTGAGTTAACTGCCAAGTTAGGACTTTTGCATGATAGTTCTACTCCGTATTACCCACAAGCTAATGGACAAGTTGAGGCTATCAACAAAGTCCTGAAATGAATGCTTCAAAGAATGACAGGTGTTCATAAACGAAACTAGCATTTAATCATGTACTTTGCTTTGTGGGCATATCGAACCTCGGTGAGAAATGCAACTGGATTCACACCCTATCAATTGGTGTATGGTCTAGAGGCAATCTTGCCGATACAATGCGAAATTTCATCTCTCAAACTCACGATTAACTTGTTACCCGACACTTCTGAAGAAGAAGCGTGTTTCTTGGAACTTATCCATCCTGATGAAATCCATCGTGAAACCGCATTGGCTAACGAAGTGCATAAGAAACGAATCAAGGCGCAATATGACATAAATATCAAGCCTCGCGTTTTCTCAGAAGGAGACCCGGTCTTGCTTTACGATCAAGAAGCTGATAAACTTGGAGCAGGAAAAATATGAACCGCTTTGGATGGGTCCTTATATTGTCAAACGTGTTTTGGCAAAAGGAGCCTACGAGTTGGTGGATTATGATGGAATTTCGTTGTCACAGCCCCGAAGTGGGTTGTATCTCAAACGTTACTATGCGTAATTGAATGTAGTAAAAAATCACGGTATATATGCTTTAATTGCATGTGTGTGTGTCAATGTGTCTTTTAGAGTTTTTTATGTGGTTAAGTAATCCGCTTTGCATTTGTTGAAGATGTCAGAACCTTTGGAACCATTTGTTGGTTACGTCGATGGTGCTAGTTGTAGTACGCAAAACCTATCTTCTACAGCATGGACCATTTTCGCTGCTCCAAATGGAGAGTTAGTGAGTTTTCAAAGGATTTGTATCAGTCGATCGATGAACAATATTGATGAGTATAGCGCGTTGATCGAACTTCTCTATGATGCCATTTCACTTGACATCCGCTGAATCATCATTAGGTTGGATTCACAATTCACTGTACTACAATTAACAAACATTTATACTGTCTGAAATCCAACAATTCTTCGTATGTTCCTTAGAGTTCGTCTTTTGGAAAGACATTTTGAATACATTCAATATCAACATATTTCCAGAAGCTTTAACACATTAACCGACTCATTAGCAAACTATGTGTTAAATCGACATTTGTGACACATGTAAAAGTAAAATTTTCAATTCACATCATTAGTTGAATAGGATTGCATATAGCCATACATATAAAAACTCTAAAAGTAAAATAGATAGATGTTTTAAAAGTTTTTACAAAATTTGTGTCCAAGACACGTTTGGTCATCTGACCTAAAAACTCAAAATGCATGCAAAAACATCCTAAGTAGACCTAGTGATGCTCATGATAACAGGTCACAGCCTGAGCTATCATGCGCAAAAGCCGCATCCAACGGCCTGGAACACCAATAGTATGGCGTTGCAGCCTCATAGGTAACTTCTCGATCTGGACATCCGAAATACCAAGGGTTAATCCCTCCACATGATCCTGCAACTCTACCAAGGTCTCGGCCAAATCCAAATCTTGGAGGACCGCTCTCCCAATGTTTCTCCTCGCTTGCCCACCTGCCTCCTATTGGTGCCTCATAGGTCGAACAATACCCACATCTGCATGCATGAAAACAATTTTAATTTAGTCTTGGAACATCAAAACACAAAAACATGTAGAAACTTAAAAATCAAAAAAAAATTTGGTCAAAAATTTACCTATAGCACCCCATTGAGCACCCACTGGTAAAACAACTCTGGATCTCCACGAAAATCCATCCCTAAGTATGGATGCTTCTCAACGACAATGTGTTGCCGATCGAGCCAACTGAAGAATGCAGTGGAAAAAATGATTGTTGACTGACCTGCATGTCTAGCCATCAATTCGACCCACCTCTGCATCTGTAGATCTTTAGGACCAGCTACACCCAATGTTACATGATGTGGTTGCATCAATAGAATTCTTTCTAAGGCAAAAGCGATTAAGATCGAACCATAGCAAAAATTCTTCGTCTTACCACTTTTTACCTTGGTCAGTTGTTCTTTCAGAGAAGAAAGCACGGCCTCACACCAGTTGAATATTTTTGGCTCAAGACACTCTAGTGCATACTGCAATATGATCTGTTCGCCAGATGAAGTGTCACACTGCCAACCAACTTTGCGATAGTGAAAATGATAGTTCTCAAAGGCAAATCACTTACATACCTGATGTTTATTTTCCCATTCTTGTCAGACTGTGTACCTTGTCGAAAAAATTATCAAATGTAATCTCTCAGCGATTCACCTCCACAGGCAAATCCTGAAAGTGAGATGGGGGCACCTCGCCTCGACAGCCCAGTAAGAAAGTAAACATCATCGATCATAATAAGGACCACTTTGTCCCCTATGTGAAAAGCCTGATCTATCGGATCCCATGCATGAACTAGAAACTGCAATAGTTCTATTTGTTGCCTCATTCCGAACAGCCTTAAGTATTTGAGCAACCCATAGTTTTTGAGAGCCTCAACTGTACCCAGATTATTTAGGACAATCATGTCTTGTTCTTCATGCTCTCTCTTGCCAAGTAATAGTCATTCTGATCCGATAAAAGCCTACAATCAAAGCATAAGCTTACTTAGGATCCTTTCCATGCAAAAAATAGGAGAAATTTTGGAGCAAACAAGTGAAACAAATTTGGGAAACTCACCCAGCGCAGCCTAGGCAAGGAAACAGTGCGTTGCAGAGCAAGAAATCTTCTATCTGGGTGCTCTTCAGCGCAATTTTCGACATGCAATCTTGCGTTGATCCCAGGGTGAAAAAATCTAACCCAAGAGGCCCCAAAAAACCCTAAAACTTGCATGAAACAGTAAAAGAATGACATGAAAAGAAAGAGGAGGGGTAGATCTCCTACCTGGTCTGGACGGCATGAGAAATGGTCCACAGAAGAGCTCTCGCAATCAGTTGTTGAAGTTCGAGGTAAAAAACTAGCCCAGAGCACAAAACAAAATGGTAAATATCAAATGGTAAAAATGACATGGTAAATACTTGTTTTATGTTTATTTCATGTTCATTAATCGAATAAACTTTAGTATTTACCTATTTTTACTCATGAAACAAGTATGTTTAATCCATTTGGTAGTGTTTTGAGCAAGTTTTACAACTAACTTATCAAATTTGACATGCTCAATTGTAAATTGCATCTTTGACCACGGAGCATACTTTTATCTCTTTTTCGAGCTCTGTTAAACATCGAAAAAGGAACCCCCTTGGAGTCCTCTTCAAGCTCTTTTCAGACTCTCTAAATATGAAAAGATTGTCGAGCGCTTGTCTTTTTCAACTCGTTAACGGATTGGAAATGACATCTACTCAGTATAAGTTTAACCCTTTTCCGGGCTAAGATAGATTTTTTTATGAAAAAGGAATACGTTGACCGAACATGCTCAATAGGTTCTCTCTCGTATTGTTTTACGATTTTTCGAGCATGAAAGACAAATCTACGAAAAAGAACTTGTGGAGTTTTCTTTTCGTCCATTTTCAAACTCTCTAAACATGAAGAGGACTGAGTTATCTTTGTCGTTAAACTCGTTAAAACGTCAAATAGTGACAAACTTGTCAATCATGACAAGATCAAGTTTCACCTTCGCTAGACTTCGTTAAAACATCACATAGCGATGGATTCATTCAAAGGGTGGAATGATACAACAAGCATATGTTATCCTCCTCAAGATTGATAAAAATAAAAAGGTATTGGTCAGCAATGACTGGGGAAAATAGAAAAAGGGATAAATCACTTTTGGTAGCAGGTTGCTCTTGAACATGACACTTTCACTTCATCATCGTGATTATTTGGGTTGGGTTATCAGCTTGATGGTTATCATACCGTTGGTCTATCATACCATCCATCACTTTGTTTTGGGTCAATGCTATCAATTCATTTCAGTGTCGCCAACATGTTCACGAGAAGTCATTCAGTTAAAATTCATCCTTTGCAATACCATAAATCTTCATTTTCATGACCGCCATTCCTGAACCTTGTGTCGTCAATCAAATTCCGTCTCCAAAATCATTACACTCGTTTCGTGTCGTTGATGTGGGATACATCAAGACCCTCCTCCAACGAGTCGCTTCTTGTCGACATCAACACATTATCCAAGAAGTTGACTTAGAAACACCCTTCCAGTACCTTGAGGCTTGCATGCATCAATGGCAAGTTTCTTACTTCCGGCGATAGGTTGACATCACTGCCCTTCGACCGAAAGACTTTGTATGGTGTTCGACATCAAAACATCTATTCACACCATGCAGAATGTACTGCAGTACCTTGAGGATCATTATCATTATCAGTGATTTCTCTCGCGTCCGTTAACGGATTACATCATTGGCTGGTAATCAGACGGTGTCTTCCCATGTTCGACTTCAAATCACATATTCGCATGGTTAGACTCGTACTTGAGCGAACGATTGAGCGAGATAGAAGAACCCCAATCTAGTTTCATCCATCTGGGTTGCGATTTCAGGAAATGTACCAAATCATTCGTACAATGGCTTTACATTAATGGTCTTTCCGATCATGGGTCTATATCTGTAGACGACTATCTATGTACTTGTAATGAAAGTTTATATGTTGAGCATGGGTATGCCTTCCCTCAGCGATTCAAAATATCATGATATTATGTATTGTAATCGATGCAGTTCACCAACCACTTCGAAACCTCCTCATCACATCGTAAAGCATTTCACTCGACATTACATTTTCAACTTCATGCTTTAGGGGCAGTTGTTACAGATCCATTTGGGCACATCACTCCCATCATCCAGATCAATGTTTTAGGAATCATCTAACCCTAATTTTAGTTGCTACATGCCCTAAACAAGTCAACCTTTTGAATGCCTCCTTCCCAGACAGTTTCATGGCCTAAAGACATCCTGAAATGTCCTCTAGAGGGACCAGTGTAGGTAGGCCAATGCAAGGGTGCACTGCAGAGCAGTGAAGTCCATGCCAGGGTGCTCTCCAAAGCACTTAAGCCCTCTTTGACCTGCGTTGGGCGAGTTTGAGCGAAATTCACATAGGGTTTGGGGAATATTCTTATCTTTTGGAGCATTCTAAAAGATTCCCACACTTATCATCTCCTATGAGCTCAAAAATGGACGAGGAATGAGTTAAGATACATCATATCCTCTCATCCCTTCTGTAATAACCAGAAAACAGTAACTAGAATCTGAAATACAGAAAGCCTGAAGAATTTAAATTTGTACTTACCTCAACTGCGGCTGATTCTGCTGGCGCTGATGATCCTGCTGGTGCTGTCGTGGCTGTTTTGATCCAGTCTCCGGGAGACCAATACCACCCAACCAGATTGAGCAAACCTAGCTGCTCAATCCAGAAAACTTCACCACAGAAGCTCTCTGTCCCTCCGTGCCCAGAACCTCAAACAGGTTAAAGCTCTTCCCGTGGATAATTCTTACTCCTGGTTTTCTCCTGGTGAATTTATGCTCCTCGGTCTTTCTCCCCCTCTCTCGGTTCAGGCCTCGGCTATTTATTTACCGGCCTGGCGGTGGCCGCCCTCCCACTTGCAGCCACCGCCTTCCAAGCATTGATGGCTCTCAGATATTTCCAACCCTCCTGTGCGCTCGGTAGTAAGTATTCAGCTGGTTGGTCAGCTACGCTATAAAGTTCGATGGTCCCTTTTATAATTTTATAAATGTCATAAGATTTCATTAATATATTCTATAACATTTGCATTATATCTTTTACAAAATTTAAGTGATACAATTTATAACATTTCTTATATATGTTATAAAGTTTTTATTTTTAAGTCTTATAAACTCATATTATAAGTCTAATGATATACTCTTATAAAATTTACCATATATATATATATATTATAAAATTTTTTATAATTTTATTAATGGGTTGTTACACCTTCCTCCATGGAACTAAATCTAAGTATGGAAGGCCATTCAATACCCTCATTGGTGACAAAACCTCCTCCATCTCCCTATAAATTGACCACTCATTTAAGTGATCAGGCGTTGGAATTTGATGAATTGTAAGGAGATAATGTTAGTTTGAGAATTGAGACTATTGTAAGTGTCATTATGCTGCCGGATTGTCATGCTTATGATGTGATGTGGATGGAACCAAAGCTGGAGGAGTGACTTCGAATCAGGCTTCATGGTTGTAATCCTTCCTTCTATTCAATAAAGTATTTGCACCTTTTTCCATATGCTTATCTTGAGATGTGATGCTTATATGTGTGAATGTATCTGATTCTATTTACTTGTAATCAATAGATCTTTTGCTTTGATTGGTTCTTTGTCTTTTGTTGATGTTTACAGGTACTTCTCAAGCATGTTAAGTACGGGAAGGAGCCACAGGATCGATGATACAAAGGAGATAAGAGAAAAGTGAAAGTACAAGTAGGTCCTCTCATTCTCTTTGTCTTATCTATTGTTTATAGAAAAAGGTTAAAGTGCTTTAAATTGTTGTTCTAGATATAGCTACTTATCTAAGGAATTAGTATTTATCCCTAGATACCAAATTCTTCATAACAGATGGTTAGAATCTATGGATGTCAAGGATATAGCTCTTAGGAATCTCATTGGAAACATAAGTGGCAAGGTCATCTAGTACAAGTTTCATCATACATCTGTCAAAAGGAAACATTTGTTGATGGGGATACTCTAGATCCTCAAGATTCTCTAATGGAATCTTCATCAAAAGCTTCGTCGATCATGAGGAAAAGCAATTGTTTCATCAAGAATTCCAAACTTGTGGAACTCATGGGATGATGGTATGATCACCTAAAAGTGAAGAAGATCAAGGGATTGAAGCTCTTTCAATCAAGGAAATGGTTGCAGGAAGTCTGGATGACCCAAAGGAAAAATGAGGTATGTATGCTTACACTTGATGTTGTGGAAGTCATGTCATATGGTTACAGGTAACATGGATCAATGCTCTATCTTGAGAGCATAATCAAAAGAAAGGATATCCTCCCTCGAAGGAATGCAGGAATGCATGGGTCACACATTCACTAGATGAAATCAACATAACATGTCCTCATATAAAGCATAAGGTGGTTGACAAGAATTGAGAAACTCTTATTGGAAGCTCATGGGAATGTTACATCTGAAATAAGGAAGGAAGAGATCGTGGAATATGTAACCATGGTAAAGGCAATCAATATCCGAAAGACCAAGAAGATTTGACTAGGATATCTCAATGAAAGATATGAAGACTTTGATGGAGTCTGAAAATGACAATATATATCTTTGGGAGATGTGTCGATATGTATGCAGGATGTTGATGCAAACTAGAAGATGTCATGATGAAAGAGCATCATAAAGGTAATGTTGAGTTTAATGTTCATTCCTTTATTTATGAACAAATATCTGGATGGGATTATGCAGACTGCCGAAGGAAGATCTATGGATATCTTCCACCACCGATGCACATGTAGTAACATGAAAGATCCTTAAGTAAACATGGCATGAAGGAAGGCCAGTTATGGACTAATGGATCACTTTTTGATGATGACATGGTTGATTCATGGATGAAAGCGATGGATGGTCGATGCCCTATGTAGGAGTCCCAAACACAAAGACTCCTAGATAACGAAAAGAAGTTCATGACATCGTGAGGAGGATTTCTTCAAGCAGATTGTTGTCCCATTATCTCCACCTGAGGAGCTGTTGTAGGTCCCTAATTAAGAGGGAGCCTGGAAACAAGTTTCTTACTTGGAAATTCCTAAGCTAAGAGGGAGCTTAGGTACATTCCATCTATAAGAATGAGTACATCCCTTTACAGGAATAGATATGTCCTCCCTAATTAAGAGGGAGAGATAGACACATCATTCTTGTCTTCACTTGGGAAGACAATGGAGGATTGGGTAAACATCTAGCATCCGATACTCTTTGAGGATTAGTTAGGGCATCCAAGATAAGAGTAGCCGTAGAGCACTGATATTCTTTGAGCACTAGGAATCCAATATAAGAATAGTCCTAGTGGAACAAACCCTGAGAACCCAGGTGGGGTATGTTCCAGGAGAGTCAACGATTAGGGTGTCTGTAAATCATACGTCTCGCTAGCACTTGTCTCAGATTTTGTGGAGAGATAGAGCTGTTAGTCAAGACCTTGCTGTGACAATGTTGGATGATATGATGTTATACAGATGGGTTACCAATCTAATTTTTCTTATGAGAAATTCTTCAAATTGAGAATGACCAAATACCCTTATCAATACCTCCCTAGTTAAGAGGGAGTGTTGAAAAGTAACTAGCTTTGGTCTTCATAATGACATATGTAATTGTGATTTTATGTAATTGTTGAAAAAAAGTAAAATAAAATTATTACTGTAATGCTTGCCTATGTCAAATAAGAAGGTGCACAGGTATTTGAATACCACAAGGTACATATGGTATATTGTTTCAATGTTATGTTTCAGCTGCAAATTGAATGGCAAGCCCTAAGGTATAGTGAGAATATCTCCTTCTCAAATGGATTATGAAAGTGATTTGGATTCATGGTTCTTATGATGAAATGGTGCACTTGGTATTGAGCAAGTCTATTACTTCTTAAACATGATGAACTTCTTGAAGCTACTTAATGTTGATTTTTGATATAGTGGTATACTTCATGTTTGGCTAACACATATCTTTCGGATATCTGGATCCCATAAAGTGTTGAAAAGTAACTAGGTTCAATCTTCATAATGACACATGTAATTGTGATTTTATGTAATTGATGAAAGGAAGTAAAATAAAATTATTATTATTATAATGCTTGTCTCATGGGTTTCATGACCAAGGAATATTATTTTAGTGACGGATCCCATTGTGAGCCTTTAGGATTGAGTCATCTAGTCATAAAAGCCTAATTGAGTCTATGTCATGTATGAAGGACACTTCTTGGGCATGCTATAATTTGTATGATTCATTAGATATGTGTAAACAGCTCTCCAAGACCAAGCAAAGTCTCCTCATGCAAGTCAGCTTCAAGATGAATTAAATTATCTCCTCAAGTGACATGTTAGCTCACACCCAAGTCAAGTCAGCTTATATTGACAGGAAACAACTATAAATAGGTAGCTCGATTGTCATTTTAGAGCAAGATTTTCGGTGAATATTTCAGAGAAGGTAATCCGAGAAAAGGCAGGAAATAGTTCGATCTAAGGGTCTATAACAACCTCACATTCAAGCGAAGGTGAACAAGTTTGAAGGAAAGATCGAAGATATTTCAGGATTGTTTTCTAGGCAAGTTTTGTCACATGTGCGTGGAAAAGAAAGAGTAGAAATATCAGTATTGCAAAAGATAAGAATTTGAGTTAAGGAAGGTATGATGTCTATGTTCAATGCCGAGTTAATATAGAGTCTCTCTCTAGTCAAAGCGAAGAAGGAACAAAAATCAACCCTTATCAGTCACATGTGCAAGAAAGAAGAATCTACTGCAGTAGGACGAAGAGTACAGTCAAGGAGACCAAAAAGTTCAGATCTAAGTTGGAGAAGTGAAGGAAAAATTGCAGGAAGTTAATGTGGTCTTGGAGAGATCATTTTGGTCAAAGGTCTAGGTCGTGGTCTTGGTATTCGTCAATTGGAATATCTATAAGAAGAAGAATTTGTTCGAGTTTTCCTCTCAAAGAGTGAGAGGTTTTGGCCTTGGCTGATAGCCTATATCTATGTCTCTTGTCTCTTTATGGTTTATGCATTGGTAGTTGTTTGATGAAGAAGAACATTAATAACCTAAGTAAAAGAAGATCCTAATCTAAAGAAGTAAAAATCACTTACAAGCAGTTACTAATTGAAGAGAAATCACTTAAATGTTATGCCCTGGATTTCTCAACATAAAGAAGGCTAGCACCTTGATTCTAGTAGATGAGAACTTGACATTATTGATATTGTTTGTGGAAAGTATGGTAGCCATGATAGAAGTATAACAATGAGATTGATACTCAGGATCTTTGGTTGACCATGGTTATGTTTTGATGTGCTTAGTAATTGTGACATATAATGCCCTGACTTGATGGAAGTAATATTGTGTTCATGATATTTGAAGTATGATGTTGCATCTCTTAGTTGCCTTAATCATTTGACTCTATCTGTTGATGAAAGATTGATGTCATGATGCCATGATGAAGTAGTTGCTAACATGATATGATCATGATGAATATATGATATAGTCTGACTTTATGATCTAACAAATTTGCTAATGCATGATAACATTATAGAGAGGCTGATGGCATGAATGAAGATGACTGAAGTGGATTCCCATTCAAAGGTAGAATCTCTCCATAAGATTCTTGTTCCCATTATCATTTGCATTGTATATTCTTTACTATTGAAATATGATTTATGGGCAAGAGTAAACAAACATATGACATTATTGATCTGCAGCAAAGTTCTGATCTAAGGAGAGAGAGTTTTCCCTTGCTCTAAGCCTCAGTTGCACGGAAGCAGGCTTACAGGTGCAACTGTAGCCTCTCATCTGCATGGAAGTAAGGTCATGAATGTGATCGTAGTATCCCAATCGCACAGAGGAAGGCATATGGGTGTGACTATGCTTGCAAGACACAAAAAATTAAGTTTTGTGCATGAAATCAAATGTTCACCTGAAGGATGTAAGTCTTACAAACATGAAGCAGACAACTGAAAATTTCTATGAGCAAGGAAGTTTGAATGTATACTATAATATGAATATGTAGACTGAACTTGTGTTTGCAGGTGACGGGGATATGCATATAGATATGTCATTATGATTTATCCATTGAAGTTTGTGTTGCAAGAGTTTTACAAGATTTGGTTTATTGATATAAATGCACAGCGTTTGGATTTTTAACATGATAATGACTTAAGAACTTTGATTTGATGATTGAGATATGTTTTGGACTACAGATCTCACTATGATAGCAAATTTGGGATGTGACCTCTTGACTTATTTTGACATCTAATGATTTTCCTTGATAACAATTGGGCATAATGACCTTCAGTGACTTGCATTGGTATTCGATAATGGTTTTGTATTGGCCTCATTGTTCTTGACACAATGGTCGAAGTATTGACAAATGTGATTCAGTATGAAGTAATCTCACAATAAATGGACGGAACCTATTGTTGGTAAATGCATTTGCATCTAGTGACTTATATTATAATCATGAGGATGACTTCATATTTTTTGGGAAATGACAACTTGTTGGTCATAACTTGACATTTGGATGAAGTTTACTTTGATATTGTTGGCATGAAAATAAAAGAAGTCATGACTTGATGAGAACTCTACCTCTCACCTGGTCTAAAGAATCTGATACTGTGATATTGATGAATTTTTGTATTAGTTCTGATCTGGTATCTAAACTTTGATAAGTTGGCTTAGTTGATTTGATTGTACATATTTTATATATGTAAGGCTGAGCATATTGGTTTGGAAAAGTGTTATGATTGCAAAGAGCATTGTATATGTCTGCATTCACAGTTATCTGGCGAAACCAAGATGATGTGTTCATCCAAACCTCTACTTCAGAAAAGTTCCAAGGTATGATTTTGGTTTTCGTATTATATGCTGACAGCCTACTATTGACAGGTAATGAGCCTTCGATAATCTGAGTAAGAGGGAGATGGATTCTGAAGCTCGAAATAATGAATCATGGCATGATGAATCAATTTCTAAAGTTTGGAAAATATAATCTATATTGTGAAGTTATTAAAATTAGTATTGGAAAGTGCAAATGCAAATCCTTGGACACTCCAATTGAATTTCAAAAAGTTGTGAAGATATATTGTTGAACTTGACTTGGTAACCAACAGTTGATTGAAGCATTTATGTCCCATTTTGAACATTTGTCCATGTATAAATATGATGTGCATAGAACCTAAGTGAATTCTTTATATACATTGAGTTGTCGCCGAGCACCCTTCGAGATATTTGCATGGGATGATCCATCTTTGGCATTCTTCCTATGATATGTGACTACTTGGATGTATTGATGATGATCAAGATTGTTATTGATGAAATGAGCACATATGAGTGATGCCTTAGTATGAGATTGTTAAAATTGGAAACTAGGGCCAAACTTCATGTGCGTCATCTTATTCATGGCTGATAATATTTTATTAGATTTGTCTCGTCGAGAGGTGTAAGATTGATATAAAGATCATCTGATTCCGATAAGTATTCATGGAGATATGAATTTATTTTGATTATGGAATTATTATCAAGCCGACCTACAACTCATGTAGGCTCAGAAGCCCAACAGTCGCATCTATTCAAACATCAACAGTTGTGTATAAAAACAGGAGGACTTTTCCTCATTTGCACTCACTCATCTCATCACATCTCTCTCTCTACTATGCGGAAAAGGGTCTCTCTCTCACACATGTGAAGCCGAAAGCTGCTGAAACTGAAGCTGCAACTGCAGATCCAAAGTTTGATCAGCATGGACCATCAAACCTCCTCATCTGAACTGTGTTTTAAGTTCATCTGAACCTCCTCTGAAAGCCGCAACTTTTGGTGGTGGAATCAAGTCAATCCGACAGATGGTTTGCAAGATATCGACTGCCCTAGTTTGAAGGACGCTGCTGAAACTGAAGCTGCAACTGCAGAAGTAAAGTTTGACCTGCGTGGACTAGAAGATATCCTCATCTAAACTGTGCTATAGGTTCATCTGAACCTCCTCTGAAAGCCGCAACTTTTGGTGGTGGAATCAAGTCAATCTGACAGACGTTTTGCAAGATATCGACTGCCCTAGTTTGAAGGAAGTTATTGAAACTAAAGTTGTAACTGCAGAAGTAAAGTTTGACCTGCGTGGACCAGAAGATCTCCTCATCTGAACTGCGTTGTAGGTTCATATGAACCTCCTCTAGAAGCCGCAACTTATGGTGGTGGAATCAAGCCGATCCGACAGTCGATTTGTGAGATAGTCTTCCCTAGTTTGATGATGAAGTCGTTAATGTTGATGCTATTGATCTAGGGTTTGCTACTACTGATATAAATCAGGTTTATTGTACTATTTCTCTCTGTTGAATTATTGCAGATAAAATAAGATTGGATCAAAGGGTTTCCCCACACATTGTGGGGTTTGTCCCTGGCTAGCCGCCACACCTTGTGTCTCTTGTCTTGGCTTGTTTTCTGTCGATCGTGTAATGTTCTATTTGCACTTCACTTTATGTACATGTGATTGCTAATCTATGGAATATAATAAGAAAAAGAAGTAAACTGTTATAAGCATAGAACATACCACAACTTAACACGGTATCAGAGCTGAGGTGAAGACAAAGCCCGAGTAAGAGCAAGAGCAATCACCAAAGAGAAGATTGGCAAGGCTACCCTAAAAGAGTTATGGGGTCCTCAACACTCTTTCCTACCGAAGACAAGCTCCGTGAGAAAGTTGACTATCACGGATGGAAGATGTCTATCGATCTAACCCTAGAAGATCAAGGAGTGTTGGACCATGTGAGAGGCAATATTGTTGAGCCTCTATCAAATGCATCCGTTGCTGCCAGGTACAAATGGAAAACCGGAGAAGTCAAAACAAAGAAGATCATCCGAGACTCTATCGACAAGCACTTGGTGGCCTACATCTCTGAACTGGACACCTCCAAGGAAATCTATGATAGACTGGTGAGTTTATTTAAAGTTAATCATGCAAATCAAGTTTTGTTTCTTAGAAATAAACAGAGGAAAATCAAGAAGGGTAAAAATGAGAGTATGCAAGCATACTTTTAAGAATCACCGAGATCAAGAATGATCTCCTATCTATTGGGGAGACTATTACTGACAGAGAAATGGCACTCACGACTCTTGGAGGATTACCATCTGAATGGTACGTGTTCAGGACTACTCTTCTGAACAATAATATAATTCTTGGTTTTGAGGAATTAATGGCTAGATTCATTCAAGAAGAAACAAGGGTAGAAGAGCAAGAAATGCCCTTGCCTAAATGTCCTCCTACTGCCTTTTCTTCTCATGCTAAGAAAAGAAATAATTCCAAGTCTAAATCAAAAGGAAAGGCTGGACCTAAGGGTGGAAGAAAAGGACGATGTTACATTTGCGATAAAGTAGGTCACTATGCAAGGGAGTGCCCTGATAGAAAGGACTCACACCGGGACGATG
>APFE030244617.1:62268-166894 GCA_000404065.3 Pinus taeda
GAAGGAAAGCTCAAAAGGGGACCATTCCCCTCAAGCCAAAGCAAGACCTCCGATATATTACAGTTGGTTCACTCAGGCATACCTGAGGTTGGCATTAAGAGGGAGACCACTACACCACATACTCCAGAGTAGAATGGTGTGGCACTGTACGATTATGGAAGTTGTCTCTATGGGTAGATGATGTAACAATGCCTGATGTGGAAGAACCGATGGATCCTATTGATCCACTTGAGCCTTCCTCTTCCAAGAAGAGGCCTCATGGCTTAGGGGATACTTGATGATGCTGAAAGACAAGCTGCACCCCGAGGAACCTTCCGTGAAAGTAAGAAACCCAACAGGTATCAGGGATACCTGACCAGTATGAAGCACAATGATACAAAATGAGCCTTCACCATTCTCAGATGTCGTCAAGCATCAACTATGGAAGGATGCTATGACCATTATGGAGAATGATGTTTGGGAAGTAGTTCCCAGACCCCAGGACAAGACAATTGTTACTTCAAAATGGCTTTACAAGATAAAGCTGCAGCAGATGGAAGTATGGAATAGTATAAGGCTCATTTTGTTGCTCGTGGTTTCTCCCAGAAGGAAGGTATAGACTATGATATTTGCACCTGTTGCCAGATATACGACCATCCGCTTGATCATAGCCCTTGTGGCTTCACAAGGGTGGAACCTACATTAGATGGATGTCAAGACCGCGTTCTTACACGGTTCGATCAAAGAAGAGGTCTATGTGGAGGAACCCGAAGGATTTGAGATTTATGATTGAAAATCTCATGTATGCAGGTCGAAGAAGGCTCTCTATGGGCTAAAGCAAGCACCCCGAGCATGGTATGAGAGGATCGATAGCTACTTGATGAAGCTAGGATTCACTAGGAGTGCAGTCGTTCCTAACCTTTACTTTAAGGTTGAAGATGACAAACCTCTCAGTCTGGTGTTATACGTGGATGACCTCTTTCTAACAGGTGCATACCCTCTCATTCACAAATGTAAGAGGGAGTTGGCTTCTAAATTTGAAATGAAGAACCAAGGACTTGAAGTGTGGCAGAAGCCAAGGGAAATTTTCCTATCTCAAGAAAAATATGTTGTGAAGATTCTGAAAAGATTTGGTATGATGGACTACAAGCCTCTGACTACCTCGAGGATCTTAACTTTCGGAAGCTATATGGTCAGACCAGATTTGGGAAATGCCTCTGAGTTTCATAAACTCATTCGCTTTGATGTTCTTGGTGAACCTCCGTCCGAACATATGTTTTGCAGTAAGCATTGTGAGCTCATGTTTGGTTGAGCCTCACTGGATTGATGCCAAGAATCTTCTGAGATATCTTCGTGGCACAATCTCTCATGGATTGAGATACACTGTCAGAAATATGAAACTGTATGATTATTCGAATGCTAATTAGGCAAGCAGTGTGGAGGATCAATAGAGCACTTTTTAGTGTTGTTTCTCTTGGATTCTGCTTCGATATAATGGATGAGCAGGAAGCAGAAGTCGGTTGCCATAAGCACCGCCGAGACCGGATACATATCTACGAGTATGATCTCGTATGAAGCTGCCTGGTTGGGGAAGCTCTTCAGTGAGCTGTTTGAACACATACCACTGTGGATTCTCTGTAACAACCAGAGGTGGGATTCGATTATTGAGGAATTCCCGTATTTGATCGATTGCTCCAGCAAATAGACATCATCTGGGATATGGTAAGTCGATGAGTAAGGAGGCTCCATCGCATTAAGATGATGTACAGGTCGATACACCTTCTTGCAAAGCCCCGAGGAAAGATCTAATCTGTGATTTTCCCAAACGACTTGAGTCGTCAAGAAACCCTTGTACAAGGGTTCCTGCATGTTGCATACATTGAGCTCTGGGAGCTCTGAGGGCTTGCGGTTCTTACTGGAGCAACATACGACCCAGAGTGACTCACCCTCCCTGGTGGTGCGCCACTGGAACAAGATGATTTCGCTCCTCTTGTGGGACAAGATGATTCGCTCTCTTGTGGAACAGGATGATTCGCTCTCCTGTGTAGCAAGATTGATGTGTTCTCCCTATGAGGCCTGGATTGATGTGTTCTCCATGGCGATTGTAGCAGGATTGATGTGTTCTCCTGTGAGGCCTGGATTGATGTGTTCTCCATGGTGATTGTAGCAGGATTGATGTGTTCTCCTGCGATGACAGGATTGATTAGTTCTCCTGTTGAGGCATCCTACCCATGCAGTCTGGGACTCATGAGAAGTACTTCTCATCTGATCAATGAACAGGGAAATGAAATTAGGGACCATAGTAGTACCGATGGACGCATCGTTGTATCTACCATACTCCCTACGCTAAGATGACCTCCATTGATCTGGGATCAATGATACTGGTCTGGGAACAGTGGTAGGAGTGGTACATTCTATGACATTGACTTCGGGTCGGTTGAGACTGGTCTGGGACCAGTGGTACGCACTCTGAGACTGACTTTGAGTCAGTGGAGGATGTTATTGGTCTCGGACCAATGATAGGAGTTGTACATACTATGACACTAACTTTAGGTCGGTTGAGACTGGTCTGGGACCAGAGGTACATACTCTGAGACTGACTTTGAGTCAGTATGATACATCCTCGATCATTTCTTCTTCTTCATAATTCGGACAAAAGCAGAGCAGAACAAAACAATGCAAGAGCAGAGCAGAACAGAACAATGCAATACAGATCAGTACAGGGCAAAACAAGACAAAGCAGAACAGGCAGAATAGAGCATAGCAGGGCAAGGGTCAGGTTGTACAGGGTAGTGCATTTGATGGATGAATAGTAACGACTGATAGACATATTGCAGATGAAGTTCTCCCTAGTTGAGAGGGAGTGTTAAAATTGGCAACTAAGACCAAACTTCGTGTGGGCCATCTTATTCATGGCTGATAATATTTTTATTACATTCCTCTCGTCGAGAGGTGTAAGATTGATATAAAGATCATCCGATTCCGATAAGTATTCATGGAGATATGAATTTATTTTGATTATGGAATTATTATCAAGTCGACCTACAACTCATGTAGGCTCAGAAGCCCAATAGTCGCATTTATTCAAACATCAACAGTTGTGTATAAATACAAGAGGACTTTTCCTCATTTGCACTCACTCATCTCATCACATCTCTCTCTCTCTCCACTGCACAGAAAAGAGTCTCTTCTCTACTGCGCAGAAAAGGGTCTCTCTCTCACACATGTGAAGCCGAAAGTTGTTGAAACTGAAGCTGCAACTGCAGATCCAAAGTTTGACCAGCGTGGACCATTAAAACTCCTCTTCTGAACTGTGTTGTAGGTTCATATGAACCTCCTCTGAAAGCCGCAACTTTTGGTGGTGGAATCAAGTCAATCCGACGGACGGTTTGTAATATATCGACTGCCCTAGTTTGAAGGAAGCTGCTGAAACTAAAGCTGCAACTGCAAAAGTAATGTTTGACCTACGTGGACCAGAAGATCTCCTCATCTGAACTGCATTGTAGGTTCATCTCAACCTCCTCTGAAAGACGCAACTTTTGGTGGTGGAATCAAGTCAATCCGATGGACGGTTTGCAAGATATCAACTACCCTAGTTTGAAGGAAGCTGCTGAAACTGAAGCTGCAACTGCAGAAGTAAAGTTTGACCTGCGTGGACCAGAATATCTCCTCATCTGAACTACGTTGTAGGTTCATCTAAACCTCCTCTGGAAACCACAACTTTTGGTGGTGGAATCAAGCCGATCCAACGGTCGGTTTGTGAGATATCGTCTACCTTAGTTTGATGATGAAGCCGCTAACGCTGATGCTGCTGATCTAGGGTTTGCTACTGCTGATATAAATCAGATTTATTGTACTATTTCTCTCTGTTGAATTATTGCAGATAAAAGAAGATTGGATCAAAGGTTTTCCCCACACATTGTGGGGTTTGTCCCTGGCCAGCCGCTACATCTTGTGTCTCTTGTCTTGGCTTGTTTTCTGTCGATCGTGTAATGTTCTATTTGCACTTTACTTTATGTACATGTGATTGCTAATCTATGGAATATAATAAGAAAAAGAAGTAAATTGTTATAAGCATAGAACATACCACAACTTAACAAATATCTTCCATGATGTTTTTGTATGAGAGGTTTGTAGCTTTAAGCACGACCGAGGTTGAGTAAGATGTTGCTAGCATGGCTAGTTGTGAGGCAGGATGAAGAAGCTCCTTAGAGAGTCGTTTGAGCAAGGTCTAGATATGACATGGATACATTGTGATGATAGAGTGGGATCCGATTGGCAGAAAATTTCGCATATAGCTGGGATTGAGTTACCTTCATATATTGAGACAGTGTTGTTGTATGAGACAAACTTAGGCTTGTAGTTGGCACCTCCTTGAGAGGGAGGATGACTATGGTGTTCTTTTTGTGATACATATATGACTGTTTATTTTCTAATATGATATTTGATTTGATGCCATGTATGAACAGGAGACAACTGCTATTAAGACATGATGATTTCCATATACGAGTACGATGATATGTTGACGATTTATAGAGAGCATCGGTGATCGAGGACATTGAGCCAACTCTTCCTCCCCTGTTTGAGCTCCCAGGGTATGGAATTGAGATGGAGGGCTCATGGGGTTGTGGGAACTCTGGACAATAGGGTATCACCCCTATCTGTTACCCATAGGGTTGGAGATGTTGATCCCTTAACTTCATAGGGTCGGAGATGTTGCTCCCCTATCTGGTCTATGCAGAGTATACCCCAGTTGACATAATACCCACAAGCAAGGCTTGTTGGGAATATCACCCCCTGTTTGGCCAACGAGATGACATTGTACTTGGGGTGTACAACCCAAGTCAATTATGGTGCAAGTGATCTACCACATGACTTCTTAGAGTCATCAATGGGAAGATCAGCAAGCAATAGGATTGGGTTGATATTTTCTCCCCTATGTGGTTTTGGGTTGAGAATGAGCTCCCTGATGTGATACCAGGGTTGAGATGTGCTCCAATGTGTGTTTGGGTATCCTATTGTGTTATAGCTCCAAATATCACCCTTTGTAATTGTGATGCTCGGTTTATGGCCTAGGGCAACCCCTCCTTCCAGACTTGGTCCAAATATTTTAAAAACAGTGTTTTACTCCCTGTACGTTGCTTTGCCCTGTGTTAAAAATGTGTACACACAGTCTATACCCGACCCACATATATGTGTTAAAACACTTTAAAAAATTACATATTCTAAAAAGAGCAGGAACGGGACAACATTTCCATATATTGTTCGCAACTAGAGTCAGGTGTGTCGCCCTTGAACAAAGCACTCAAAAGAAAGTCTCTCCTCCATTTGGGCAGCATTTAGTTTGACTTAGGTACGTCGTAACCTTGTTATTGAGTCAATTCTCCTCCCATTGGTTATCTCTTCCAATCATATGGAGAGTTCATTCATGCCTCCTGCATGACGAACTTATACAGAGTTATCATATGCTGCGACATGGTCATCATTGAGTCGTGCTTTTGTTCAAGGGAAGTAAGTCTGAGGCGGCCTCTCTGCAGTGTCTCTTAACCTATTTTTCAGGTGGCCATCCCTGGTTGTCAATGTCTTGTCTATCATCACATCAGTTATATTGGTATTTTACTTGTGCCGGTTTGAGAAGGTCTCCATTGACTTCTTGCTCGCGCGTCTTGTCCTTATCAACGACGACATATTGCTCTGAGGACAGGCCTAGAGCCCCACCCTGGCCCTAATTTCATTATTGATAGGTCACCTTGTGCTCAGCATCGATCAGTATCATAGGTCGTTGACTGAGTGGTTTCCCTTGTGTTCGACATCAGCTTTCATTATCACACATGGGATTCGTGCAGTGCCTTGGTTTCCATTTGACCCCATTGGTGGATTCCTTGCCTCTGTGTTAGCTTTCATTATTGGTTAGTTCAAAGGGTTTCTATCGTGCACTAGCTACATCTCGTGTACGCCAGAAACGTGCTTTGGTCGAGTTACTACATCTTTTTTCGTCCGATTCCTTCCATATTATTGGCCTACGTGCGCTAGATTGATGAAGGATTCCTTAATGCCTTCCTTCTAGTGGATCTTTCCCTATCAACTACGACCCACTGCTCTGGGGCAAAGGTCTAGAGTCCATTTGGCAGTACCTTGGGGTTTGCAGTCATCAGTGGCAAATCCTTCGCTATCGACAGTGGGAAACCATCATTGTCTCTTGATTGATAGATTCTTCCAGGTGTTCGACTTTAGCTCATCTATTCGCACTTGTTAGATTGTACTGGGTACTTTGACTCTCATTATCATTATCGGTGAGTAGTCTCGCGTCTGTTAACGGTATGCATCAATGACCGGTAATCAAACAATTTCTCACATGGTCAATTTCAGATCATTTATTCCCATTGTGTAGAAATGTACCACGGCGGTCGATGAAGACCTCGAGTTGCATCAACATTCTTTGGTTCACTTGTTAGTTGTTCCTGTTGCTGCAAGTTGACACCATTCCACATTATATGTTGCAGTCCTTCACAGCGACATCCTATATGCTGGCATCCGAGTTGCGATGCAGTATCATCTTATTCCATCATGTTCATTTGGTAATATTGGGATCAGTTTTTGACATCAGTGATCAGCTTCATCTTTCAGCTTCAATGATCATCTTCTTATATGTGATATTCAGACATGCACTTGTTCGATCATGATCAGATGGTCTGTTATGTGCTTTTAGTTCCTTATACTTGTATACATAGTGGATCCACTTGTACTTGATATGCGGACATGCTTTACTTTCTCTGAGCATGGGTATGCCCGCCTCAGACAGTTGTTTCTTTCTGATCCTCTTTTGCTGGCTTGGCAAGCTGAAATCTAGTGAAGTCCTTCTTAGTTTTTGACAGGTTTCCTTTCCATATACTTAATACATTTCGGCCATAATGTACCCCTTCTGACCTCATATATTAGGGGGCATCTGTTATAGCTCCAAATATCATCCTTTGTATTTGTGATGCTTGGTTTATGGCCTAGGGCAACCCCTCCTTCCAGAATTGGTCCAAATATTTTAAAAACAGTGTTTTACTCCATATACGCTACTTTGCCCTGTGTTAAAAGCGTGTACACGCGGGTCAGTCTATACCCAACCCGCGTATATGTGTTAAAACACTTGAAACAGTTAAATTTCCTTAACTATGGGCGGAGATCACAGGTTTTACTTGTTGATTACCAATTAGTGCTCGTGGCCCAACTGTTTCCCAACTAAAAAACTAATTTGGGAGAAGTATAAAAAGACTTCAATGGGAAGGCCTTAAGGAGGAGAGAAATGATAGAATTACTATACCGAGATTATCCCCTGATCAAGTCTGAAGAATCCCTGTGCTTCAAACACTTCCCCAAGTTCAGGAAACCCTTCTTTCCTTGAGTTTTGATGTTCTCTCATATGCTTGGAGATATCATGGTATTGGTTATGGAAGGAGGGTGTTGAAGACTGGGACTGGATGGACCTAGAGGACGATTCCGCTTGGAGCCGGAAGAGGAAGACTTAAGTGAACTCTTTCCATGTTTTTATTATAGTTTTCTACAATAAAAAGAAACGTTGCCTTGTTCCTGATATCAACTTTGTTTATGCATCTGATGTTATTGTTATGGTTTATATATGAATGACTATTTCAATGTATAACTAACCATCTACTTATATGATATAACGTTGATTTCACTACAATGCTTTATCTATATGCTGCTATGTGTATTCGAATTGATTGATTTGCAGGTTCGAAGATCATCAGGAGTTGCAGAGGGTTTGAACCTTGGCTAGAACTACCCAAACGAAGGACATCAGGGTATGTTCATCCTCGCATAGTTAGTTTGTTTAAGCATGTTGCCTGAGTTGAATGCTTGTTTCTTGCTGTAGATTACTCCTGCTCTGCTAGGGTTCTGACCCAAAGCCCTAGGGGACTTATTCCAACATATTGCTCGACATGGGGTGAGAGTGTCCTGTAGGACCTTCCCCACTGTCATGGACTTGAGGTGAGAGTGTCCAATAGGACCTTCCTCATTGTCATTGTTTTCCAGGTTGAGATGTGCTCCCTAATGATATGCTCTCTGATGATGATGCGAATTGACTCCCCATTGATGAGATTCCGAGTAGTAGCCCACTGGCAGAGATATCAAGTAGTATCCCGATGAATAGAGGGTGGTAGCTTAATCTCCCCTCCAATAACAAATTCTTCTTTTTCTAGATTCGAGAATGTTCAACATATGAGCAAGGACAATCAAGAGATAAGTAGGAATAAGCAAGAGATGAATGAAGATGATCAGTGACGACATGTGATGATACTTGACTCTAGATAGGATATAATGACAGGATGCCATGTTGAACAATGGTTAGATATTAGCAGGTGGAATTCTCCCTAGTTGAGAGACTGTTAAAAATATGCAACTGCGGTCAAATTCCACTTTGAACAGCTCACTTGATGGAGATAATGATTGCATTGAATTCTCCTTTTCGAGAGGACCAAAATCTACCTAAAGATCACTCAAATCGAATAAGGGAAAGTGTATTTAAGAAGAAAAGCCACATGTGCATATTTGATAAGGTCGACCATAAAGTAAAGTAGACCCCCTTGGAAGGCTATAAATACAAGTGACCAGTACCTCATTGGGATAACATCATGAGACACTCTTATATCTTGGTTTTTGGCTCGCACGAGTCTGAGGCTCATCCACGGAGGAACAGGTTCGCTGTGAGGTGAAATTACAGGGTCTAAAGCTCACATTTCAGATATAGGGTTTTGGGCAATAGTTGTAGGCACAACACAATGGATCTGACCGCAATCGCTCGCACAGAAGCCCATATGTGCGACTGGAGCCTTCCATTCGCATGAACAACTCGCCATCCATGCGACTGGGAGTTAGGGTTTCATAATCACAGTCGCTAGCTTCGCTCATGTCAGAGCAGATTGCAGTCGTATGCTCGCATTGCTTCAGAGAGCAATTGGGAAGCCACAGTCACTCACATATCATCTTGAAAGGTGCAACCGAGGCTCTGAGATAGTTTTGGGTAGATCCAACCCCAGTCGCTCGCATACCAGGCTTCAGCATGCAACTGGACTGATATCGTCGTTCGCATGACTCCTCCTGCATGCGACTGGGACATAAATGATGGAATCTCAGTTGCCTGAAGATTTTGCTCAATGACCACAGGGTCGACAGTTGACTGCAATCAACGATAGTTCATTATAGTCTTTAGAATAAGTATTTTGAGTATAAGCTTTGTTGGGTTCATTTCATGGATGTTGTAGTAATTTATGTTGTATAGTTGCATAGATGAAGATATGGATCATTGTGTACTCTCTTTTGTTGAATCATTTGATGACAATCTAAGAATAAGAAGAATTTGAAAAGGTTTTCCCCATAGTGGGTTTTTCCCTGGTCTCCAACCAATCCGGGTGTCTCTATGTGTGAATGATTTTCTTCTATTGTTCCTTTATGTTCCGCTACATGGATGATGATGATATTTTTCTTTCTACATAGTTGCATAAGTTGTTATATAATGATGTAAATGTGAACAATGTTAAGATGTTAAGGGGTGAACTTAATGAGTTAATGATTAAATGCAATTATCTAAGCAAAGAACAATATAGCCCTAAGAAAAATTAAAACCACAGTGGGCTTTGGTATGCACAAGTGTCTCCAAGCTCAATAGGGGTCTAGTCAAAGACCCTATTAGGCGGTTTCAACCTCCAGAGGGGGTGACATGTCCGTGGTACATCCCTCAAGGGGTAGGTGGCAGATGATATAATAATGGAGCAGATTGGGGATCAAGGGAAGTCATCTAAACCAAATGCCATGGTTCATGGGTAGCTACAATAAGGGAAGCCCACACTCGGGTATGTGAGTGTAGGAGGGAGCAAATCGCGACACATGAGTTACCCCGGCCTTTGTTTTTCCACCCTTCTTCATATGCCTTTGACACATGAGTTACCCCGGCCTTTGTTTTTCCACCCTTCTTCATATGCCTTTTTCTTTTTATTGAGTTTTCTTCATAATTGCTTAAAGCTCCAGGGGATGGGAGCATGATGTGTAATATGTAGCAGTGAATACCCCCTTAAGGTGGGGTGGTTCATCGCCCACCAAGGGTTGGGACAATCATGGGTTCCTTAATGATAGAGTGGGCTCATCAAGGGCTAATAGGAACTAGGGAGATGGGCACAGATAAGGGGTAGAGATCATGTTTGGCTTTTGCCCACGTGATAAATTTGTATGTCTCAACCATGTTTTGCATTTTGTGGTACATTTCTTGTTGATAGTGGCCAAATTATGCTTTTTATTTTCCTTTTAGTTGCATCAACCTCTAGGGCATCGTTCTAGGCCCGACCCAAGGTGTGGACAAGGGAAGGGGGAGGTTAACCCTATGTAGACCCAGTGGACACGTGTGGACCTAGATGGGAAAGTAGATGAATGGGGCTAAAATGAGTGGAAGGGGAGTGATGTAGGCGGTATTAGGAAGCCACACAACCAAAATCGGAATTTCCCATGTGGTGCCAACCCAAAAGCCAAATGGTCAACAAAGGAGATCCCACGGGACTAGGATACAAGGGTAACCACGAAATAAGACAGTGGAGACAAGAATACAAGCCTAACCCACTCTTTTCGTTGAATCCCCCCCACCAATCCATGTCCAAAAGTGCCCATGATAAGTAAGGAAAATTATTCAACTATTCCAATGAAAATCCATACCTTGGAGGCCCACCTTCAAACATACATTCATGACAACTGGTCGAGGGACCACATGGTTGGCTCAGGTGGCGGAGATAATGGCACGTTGAGCTATCGGGCAACTTCAAGGGGTTGTTGGTTGTCGACAGAGAACCATCTAGGAGATAAAAATTCTCCTATATACACTACCCACAAGTAGTGGGTAACATATGGCTCCAACTGGGACAAGAGCTCTCGGGGAAAGTGCACAAAGCTACTTGGAATAGAGGTCATGAGAACACCAGCAATCTCTTAGTACCGTAGACCTGTTACTTGCACATATCAAATACCAAGCACACGAGACAGCATGTTTTCGTGGTGTCTAATGATCACCCATGCTTAATATTAGGCCACAAAAATCAACAAGAAATTAAAGATATGAAAATTTAATTTAAATGCAACTAATCTACCATGAGAAATATCATCTGATGTTAGTTCTAATGAGAAACTCGACATGCAATGCATCCTACCCTAACATGCATATAGTAAGGCTACTACTAAATGTAGTCATAAAGTCAATGCAACCAACATATCATCATATCGCTATACATATGTCTGCCAGTATGATTACTCATGAAACAAAACCGAAAGCGAATGCAGACATAATCAGATGGAGGGTGAAGTGGGCAGGAGGTGGGAAAACATGATCTCCATTCGAGGTAAAAGGAGGCCCTAAGAGAAGGAGAATAGGTTTGTTGTCACCTTCCGCAAAGTGTGTTCCAGCTATAAAAAGAGTGCAAAGGAGTAGAGAGGTTTGCAGCCATCGTCCAAGCCATAGAAGCACGTAAAGCCCAAATCTGGCCCTCTCCAAAGGAAAGTGCTTTGAACAAGCTTTCCAACGATATGTGGAAGTCCCAGAATGGACTTTTGGATCAAAAGATAAATCAAGTTGAAGTTCAGCCCCTCACGAACCAGAAGACAAAGGGAAAACTTAAAAAATTCTAAGTTTGAGGTCCCTGGCAGCGATGAGGCAAATCGGAGGTCTAGGGAAAAATCGGCGATTGTCGATCACACAGCGCAAGACATGTCGTAAATCAGCAATCGGCGATCTTGAAATGACCAACATAAAGGAACTATGGGAAAAAGTGTCGATAGTGTAAACTGTCAAAGGAACGCCTAGAAGCATTTACAAAGGAATTTAGTCACAAAACTAGAAGAGGGCGGGCCTTTTCTCTCTCCTCTAGAGGGCCACGTGGTGGAATATCATTGGTCCAGATAAAGCCACGTGGTGTCTGACGTCATCATGACATGGCAGTACAGCGGACACATGGCATGCAAATTCGATGTTTTGAGGGGCCATAAGGGGCCAAAACAGGGTGACAAGTGTCATCACTCACGAGGTGACACGTGGAAAAGGATGACCTCAGCTCGTAGATCGACGATCAAGGGTTAAGGAATATCGTTGCATCAAGTTAAAAACTCTGAATAAATCCTGCGATAGAGGAGCTCCGACGTGGGGACTGGCCCACAGTCACAAACAGCTTGAAGAACCAAAGGTGGGGTTGAGTGTAAAGGGGTGATCACACATCGGCGATCGCAATAATGGAGCAGCATGTGATCAGCGTTTTGTAAAGGAACATGACGGGGAAACACCCGATATCGTGGGCCCAAAGCGATGTGGACAGGTGGCACAAGGCGGGCAGCATCAATATGCGTGTTATCAAAGGGTTAATAAAGATATTATAAAGTGGCGGAAAGGTTTAATAAAGGTTTTTATACATTAAAGCCTTGGCGCAAGCCCTCCCTCATTCCCTCCACACGTGGATCGAGCCACGTCACATGTCGCATTCACAAGTTTTGGGAGGATGCAACCAAAGGCAAGGTTGTGAAACCCTGATCTTCGAGTTCCGATATTGCCAAGGGGCCTAGGGGCATATGTGGTATGGTCCTATGTATTATGCATTGGGATCGGATATGATGTAATGTTTCAAAGAATCGGCCCCCGTCCTAGCTAAAGAGTTTTAAGCCCCTAAAAGCTTTGGCCCCGAGTCCCCAGGCCTCTATCATATAGTTTCCACCTAAGCCCCCGGGGCTAAGGTAGATGGGGCCAAAGGAGATCGGCGATCGCAGTTTTATAAAGTTTGTTCAGTGTAAAGTCCCTGAACTCCGATACACTTGTATGATTGTTTCACAGGGTACGATTGGTTCTGGTAGATTGATAAAGAAAGTAAAGGGGACGGATGAGTCGGCAGCTATGTTCGAAATCTGTTATGGCCATCATGGGTGATTGCTCCCGACTCCTGTAAGTAAAGAATTAAAGCGGTTGAGACCGAAAGCGATAGGGAACCGTCCGAGAGAGTATAAGGAATGACGTGTTTGGACCAAAGCATGACAAAGGAAGTGGTGTGGAGATATTTTTACAGGATCATCATTTCAGTTTCACATGTTAATTTTGTTTTGTTTTATTTTGTTGTTTTTGCTATTCTGAGTATCAAATTTTAAATGAAGGCATCTTTTTGTTGTAATAATTTGAGGCGACAGAACCTGCACGTCGAGATAGTTACTCAAGCAGACAGCTGGATGCTCAAGCCTGAGATATTTTTGTAACAGATTTCCAAGTTCTCCCTCTCCTTATAAAAGGAAGGAAGAAACACTTAAGAAAGGTTCAAAATTTTTGGGAAAGACTTCTTTCTTACGGGACCTTTCATGTTTTACTAAAGGCATGTCCGAAGCTAGATGTATTTCCTTCAAATGCAGATTTGTTTCAATCAAGATTTTGGTGGGTAATGTCTACATTGTTGTAGGAATTAAATCTTTAAACAGTGCTCCATGTATCTCAGCATTCCATAGATATTCCCCTCTCGTTTCTCTCTGAGTCCTGATATATAGAATTCTTAGACCTTAAGATCTGTATGATGGACTCCTCTTCTAGTATCTTCTCCCATTACCTCTGTTTCAGCAATCAAATCGCTGCACATTCCTAATCTGATTTGGCCACCTGAAGTTGAAGATTATTTCCCGAGTACTTTTATGTATAAGCTACTTCATGTTTAGCACCTTTATGAATGATTCTAAATCAAACCCATTTGCATTATTTGTGGCAAATTGAAGTGCTTAAAGCCTTAAATAGAAAACTGAAAAGCACTCTTTCACATGTCATAGGCATTGGTCTCCCATCAACCCAAGGTTGTCTCTAGGAGCGACAACAAGGTCAATCTATAAGTTTGGGGATTTCCCTCTAAGTACACAATGGTGGAATGAAAGATCACTCTCAAGAAATCCCTATCACAATCATTGCTTACAATATTATGCTTCGTAGATGCCACAAGGTCATGATGAGAGGGGAACGAAGGGTGAGGGAAGGAAGGAGTGCAACAAATAGGTTGCTCATGGTGGTCACATTGGAGAGGGGAGGTTGTGGAGTGATCATAATCCTTAGGGTGTTTCAAAGGAGATAAAGCATATTCAATGAGGGGTTCTTCCTTGACACCATACTCATAAGGGGGAAAGGGCTCATGGTCACTTGATATCATCTGAAAAGGGGTCAGGGAATCACTTGTGGAAGACTTAAGGTGATGAGCATGAGGAAAATGCAAAGGGGAGGGTGAAGTATTATATTCAACGGGTTTTTCCTCCTCAAAATCATAATCTAGAGGCTCAAGTGATTTGAATATACTCCCAAAATCATAATGAAGGCAAGTAGGAGCAAGAGCGTTATCAATTCTATCATCATTGGTATCAAAGATAGGATCTTGCCAAAAAGCAAAATCAATTACTTCCAACTGCCCCTTTTCATGTAAGGGAAAACAATGATCCTTCTTCTCAAGGGTATCGATGGATATGTCATCATAAATAATGCCTGAAAGAAAGGGGAGACCACTCTCAGCCTCATCTTCCTTGTCAGTGTCATAAATGGGAGCACAATCAAATTGAGGACCAACAATTTCCCATTTCTCCCTTTCAATGTGGAAGTAATCTTCAATGTCATCTTCCAAGGGTCTAATGGGATCACTTTCCTCAAGGATCTCAAAGGGAGATTCATCAGGAGTAATATCCTTGAGAAAGGTAAGGTTAGTCTCAACTTCACTTCCCATGGATTCATCCTTCCCAACACATGTGCTCTCAAAATCATCCTTTCCATGATGTGGACCCAACAAGGACTCATCTTCTTGCTCATCACTTAGATCCTCAAGGTTATCTCCATCCTCTTCATCTTGACTGATGAGACCTTCCCTTCGGAGGGTTGCCTCTAGGCTCTCACAAGCAGCTTCATTAGATTGGAATTTTGGTCCCTTATACTTCACCGTTTTTTCAACTCAATAAAAGATGAAATGCTCTCAAGCTCACATGAGTCAAGCCAACCTTGGTGCTTGTAGTCAATAGAAGAAATAAACAACTCCATGAGGTTGTCTAGATGAACCACATTAACCTCATAAGCATGTTTGATAAGTTTTGTTATGTGATCCATTATTGTGGATGGGTCACCCTCAAATTGTGGCATATTTCACATGAACTTCCAATCTAGGCCATTTGGGTATCCTGGAATCCATGTGATATCTAAGGCAAGAAACCACTCATGAAGCCTTTTAAAATCAATTTATCTTTATATATTAATATCATGGGAGTAGCCAAGGTGAACTAAAATTGCCTTAACAAATGCTTGTTTCACCCTACAAGCATTGACTTTGAGGCTCAATAAAGAACTAGGGCTTCGTTCTTCCAATTGAGTCGCCAAAATGATATGTCAATAATGTCATACAAAGAACAAGACACACGTCTCGTGTCCCCGACAATGACGACAAAAATGCTACTGCTCAAACTAGTAGGGGTCTAGGAGGGGATCCTTGAAAGGAAACTACTAGGTCAAGGACAACAATGGAGCGATAGCCCAATGTCACTTCGGTTAAGGCTCCCTACTCTTTACGAACTTTCATTGATGGGAGGAGACCTGATATATTAAGGATCACGATAATGAGTGTGTCAACAATTGGATGGAAGGTGATCTTAAAAGCCTATTCACAAGAGAGGCTCAAATATATGACTTACTTGCTTAAAAATCAAGGTGAAAGGCTCTCTAGGAAGGGCTAGGAGGATTTCAATGGCTAGAGTTTGAAGATATGACTTACAAAGGAGATTCCTAGCACTTATAATCCTTGTGGAAACTTGGTTTCTAAATGGTCTTTGAAGGATTAGCTTTGATAAGAAGTGGAACCACACGAGACCAAGTGGACCCAAAATTAAGTCAAGGGGATGGAGTTGATCACCCAATGAGGGGCTTGACCTAATTAGGGAGGAGAAGAGGATCAAAGGAAAACATTTCTTTGAGGTTTGAATTCAATGATCATGATGAGAACATTAGCCAAGGGAAAACTAGGGAAAGAAGTGGTCCCTGAGCTAGGGCTTGCTATATCTTGAGATCCCACCGTCAAATTTGCGTCAAATTTGGAGGGCCTCTAAAGCAAACCTCAGTGTAGTTATGGACCAAAAATCAAAGTGTTTGGATGGCTAGATTGTGAGATAATTGATGCCCTAGGTGACCTATGGAGGTTAGGCCTAGAAAGAAAGAGAGAAAGGTGAGGAAAATATGTTTTGAGTGATCATTGATGGAGGATTCGTGCCTAATCCTTTGGGGAAAATGGAGTCAAAGATATTCAAATGCTTGGAATGGATTCACTTAGTCAAGGAGGCCTCTAAAACAATTTCGCATGGCATTAGGGCATGAGAACAATTGCTTCAAGGTCTTTACACTTCGATTTGCAATATATGATGACGTATTAAGATAAGATTCCAATGAAACATCTCTAGGAATATTCATTCACTCATACATGGCCCATGACATGATGTGACACTATAAAAGAACAGATTTCCACAGTTTCGCATAATAAAAGCAATAAATTTCAGCCCAGTATAGAGAAAATCCCCAGCAACATGCATGTGACATAAAAAATATAACAAGAATCGCATTAAAAGAGTACTTACATGTAAGAAAGAGTATATCCAATCATCATCATATGCCAATAGTGAAGCTCCAAGACAAAATGAAAGAGATCGAAACATCAAAATTCATCCATTCATCCAAATTTGTCATCCAAGAAGGATAGTGAAAATCTCACAAAGAGAATGATCCAATCCAAATGATGATGAGAGAATGAATCACCTCTCATCTATTTATACAATCTCCCATGAGTTCAATTTAGCTAATTTGGCCTAATTGAGCCCCAAAAATAAAATAATTTGCATAATAATAATACTTTTGGTGATAAGCCCACCAAATAGCTCAATAATACAACAATAAGCCTCTCAAGAGGGTCGAATGATCAACCAAGTGAGTCGTTGGGACTTTGAGGAGGCCTAATGAAGTCCAAGGGGTGCCATGATAAAGAAATGGACTCCAAACATAGTGGACAAGGGGTTGGCCCCTTGTTTTCCAAGCAAAAACCTGTGGCGCTCCCAAGTGGGTGTGGGGGCACAAGGTCATCCTTATGGGTCTCCAAATGGATCGAAAATGCCTATAGACCATCTGTAAGGGTTGGAATGATGACATAAGCCCTCTCTCTACAATGGGAGACAATCCTCTAGATCTTGGAACATCTGCCAAGTGTATGGTACATTTGTGGAGTCGGTTCGGCATGGTGAACCAAGCGCATCATCCTCATCTAAAAGGTGGAATAGGAGCAATCAACAAGCGTTGTTGGGGATTCATGAAGTAATCTCAGCTATGGTGGCGGCCCATGGCTCTCAACGCTCACCCTACAAGTGTCAATGTGGCCCTATGGAGGGCTACGACCCCGTATAGGGAGGCCAAGCCCCAAATGGGGATCCACCTACAATCTTGCATAAGATCCAATGCGTCCCCTTGCCCTCGATTACAACAAATCATTAGAATAATCAACTAAAAGAGCTTGCAAGTAATGGAATCGATGGGACACTTCATGGTGGCATGCCCTTCCATAATGGGCTTTAGTATGCACAAGTGTCTCCAATCTCACCAAGGGGTTAGCGAAGGACCCTATTAGGTGGTTTCAACCTCTAGAGGGGATGACATGTTCGTGGTACATCCCTCAAGTGGTAGGTGGCAAATGATATAATAATGGAGCGAAGTGGGGATCATGGGAAGTCATCCAGACCACATGCCATGGTTCATGGGTAGCTATAATAAGGGAAGCCCACACCTGGGTATGTGAGTGTAGGAGGGAGAAAATCGCGGTACATGAGTTACCCTGACTTTTGTATTTCCACCCTTCTTCATATGCCTTTTTTCCTTTTATTGGTTTTTCTTCATAATTGTTCAGGACTCTAAGGGATGAGAGTATGATGTGTAATATGTCACAGTGAATACCTCCCTAAGATGGGGTGGTTCATTGCCCACCAGGGGTTGGGACAATCATGGGTTCCTTAATGATGGAGGGGGCTCATGTAGGGCCCATAAGAACTAGGGTAATGGTCATGAATAAAGGGTAGAGCTCATGTTTGGCTTTTACCCACGTGCTAAATTTGTATGTCCCAACCATCTTTTTTCATTTTGTGGTACATTTCCTGTTGAGAGTGGCCAAATTATGATTTTTCTTTTCTTTTTTGCTGCATCGACCTCTGGGGCATTGTTCCAAACCCGACCCAAGGTGTGGACAAGGGGAGGAGGAGGAGGTTAACCTAATGTGGACCTGGATGGGAAAATAGATGAATGGGGCTAAAATGAGTGGAATGAGTGGAAGGGGAGTGATGTAGGTAGTATCGGGAAGCGGGACCACGCAACCAAGATCAGGATTTCCCATGTAGTGCCAACCCAAAAGCCTAATGGCCAGTAAAGGAGATCCCACGGGATTAGGATACAAGGGTAACCACAAAATCGAGCAATGAAGACAAGAATACAAGCCTAACCCACTCTTTCTATCGAATCCCCCCACCTATCCATGCCTAAAAGTGCCCATGACAAGTAAGGAAAATTACTCAACTATACCAATAAAAAGCCATATCTTTGGGGTCGGGAGGCCCACCTTCAAACATACATTCATGACAAGTGGTTGAGGGACCACATGGTTGGCTCAGGTGGCGGAGGCAATGGCACATTGAGCTATCTAGCAGCTTCAAGGGGTTGCCAACTGAGAACCATCTAGGAGAAAAAAATTATCCTATATACACTACCCACAGGTGGTGGGTAATAGGTCTGAGTAGCAGGAAGCCAAGGATTGCAGATCCAATTTGCGGGAGCGCTGAAACTTTGTTTTCACCTACTTTGACTCTTGTTGACTTTGGAGACACTAACTTGCTTGAGGAAAGACTTCTTGAAAGGTTGACACGTGCCAAAAAGTAAGGATTTATGTTGATCCAAAGGACGGGAGCTGCAGATCTGAAGTAGAAGACCGAAATTATGAAGTGAAGCAAAATTGAAGAGGTTTGACCTTTGTTGACTTTGTCAAATTTTGAATTATTTGGAAGAAATTCTTGAAGGGTTGACTTGGAGCTTGGAGGAGGTTTTGACTTTGGTCTTAGGGTCTTGGATTCCTCATTTGAACTAATTCTATAAGAAGAGAAGAGATTCTTTTTGGGGTTTCCCCTTGGAGGAGTCTTTGCCCTAGCTTGGAGCCTACTTCTTATGTCTATTGTCTTTATTCTGTAAGCTCTTGATAATTGTTTGTTGAAGAGAACATAACTAGGAAGAAAAGAAGCTAATATAAAGATCACAAACTTTTATCAAGGATAAGGAGAAAAGTTTAAATAGTTTCCCTACTACATTCTCCAACATGTTATCAGAGCTAAGGTTAACAAAGAGAAGGAAGTTGGAAGATCATCTTGTTGACATAAGAAGGGATCGCTTGTTAAGGGGATTCATTTGCAAAAGGACACAAGGAAAGAAGAAGAAGACCTATTGACCTAGGAGGAAGGTTACTACATCAAACTTTCATCAAGGATCTCATCATCTCAAGAAGGATTAAGCTCTTATGGAAGGAAGAAAGGGTCAACTCTCGTTGGAAGCTAGTGTGCACTCCACCTTTTTGAAGAAGAGGAAGTATCAAGAAATCTTGGGATCATCATTCACTCTTTGAAGTTGTTCAAAGACACCATTGTTGAAAGCATCCTAGAAGTCATCATTCTATGGTATCTTTGAAGTCTCCTTATAGGTCTTGAAAGTATCAATATAGTTGCAGACATCATCGAAAGGGAGAACTCTTGGTTAACAAGTATCATATTGTCTTATACGTCTCAATCTACAAATCATATGGCAACATTTTGCAAGGAGAGCAACAAGCTCATTGGATCAGCAAACTTCCTAGCATAGAAGAAGAGCATTGACTTGGCTCTCACAGAAAATGAAGTCATGGAATATGTTCTTAGTGAAGTTGTTGTACTAGACAAAGACAAGACTCAAGAGTTAGCAAAATACAAGGGAGAAGTGAGGGCACAAAGGATCATTGTTGAAACCATTAAAGATCATCGTGTTCCCTTTATTGTTGATTTGAAGACATCCAAGGCTACGTATGATAAGTTGGTATAAAGTTGTACTCTATAAGTACATAAAGCCAAAATATATCCTTGAGAATTCAATTATATAGGATAAGGAAATCAAAGGATGAAGACATGGCCACTTTGTTGGCATTATGATGTATGTGTTGTACTTGATGGCAACCCACTTGTAGCAGAACAACTCACTTGTATATGGTAAGTAGATGAATCTACAAAAGAGATATCAGATGTGACAAAAAGCATGACAGGAGTGTTTACAAATGTGATGAAATGCAGGGCAACTTCAAGGAATCAGTTCAAAAAGCAACTCTCTCAGATGACAAATCACAGTACTGCAGGTTAACAGCAGATCAGACTACACAGAATGAAGAAAGAGAGGTATACGCGGGTTCACCGTATACAAGTCGCGTATATGTACACACGCACTTTCACAAATGGAAAAGCGTGTATACCTTGGAAAACTAAGTGTTTGGTCCGAAGTATTTGGTCCATGGTATTTTGATCCATGGTATTGGTCCAAGGTATCGGGTCCGAGGTATTGACCGTAGGTATTTGGTCCAAAGTATTGGTCCTCAGTGGTTTTGGTCCATGGTATTGAGAAAGGCCTACAAACTATAAAAGGAGGAGAAAATCATTAAGCCAATGTGTGCAAGTATCGAATATCTGATGAAGTGTGAGATCTAGTATGCAGGTTATTGGGTTATGATGCATTGTTGGATCTGAACCAAGAATGAACCTTAGCTAATGATGAACGATAAGATCTAATGATGTATCAGGATCTTAAGGCTTGAAGTGAATTATTTTTATGTGGTTTGATCATGTATCTGAATAACTGGCGCATGTTGTAGTCTGTAAGTATGATGATCTGGGTATGACTGAAGTCTGGAATAGTTGTAATGCTTAAATCATCATTTACAGATCTGTACACAGGTTCACTTTAGAAAAGGAGTGTATACACGTTGGTTCTGCATATCATAGCAGCGTATACATCATAAATTTGATTTGCATATCTGTACGCTGGTTCGCTTTGAGCAAAGCGCGTATGCACATAGGTTTGACACATGGAAGTAGCGTATACCTTATAAAATATGTTTTAGTTGCTTATGTTTGCTATTGCAGTGTTCTGGGTTCTGGCTTGGGTTCTGGTTACTGTATTCTGGTGACAGCATTCTGAATGATCAAATTGATGGGTTGTCAAAGTGGTTGATCGGTTTGGTTGTGATTGGTTCAAAAGGAGATTGGTTGATGCAGATATATTTGATGATTGAATGATGTTGTTGATGGATCCAGACTGAAAATTTATGAAACATGGTCCCCAGAAGAAAAGAAAAGGTTGTAGCCTTCTATAGGCCGACACCTACGTACTAGTAAACATATCAGCTAGTACAAGAGCTAGGGTGTTGTAGCTTCCTTCCAATAGAAGCTGGAGAACGAAAGAAGGTTGTAGCCTTCTGCAGGTAGAAGCTTGCGTACTGGTATAAGACTGCACCAGTACAAAACTTGTACAGAATTCTCTTATTATTAAAAGAAGACAGAGACGATTGCAGCAGGTGGTTTTCATCCACATTAGGTTTCCACCTTATATCTTGGTATTCATGTGTGTTGCTTATGTGTGATGCTTTATTCTATATTTATTGCACTGTCTAATGAATTCCTGATATACTGGTTAAAGTTCAATGCATGATAATTTGGTTAAATCAAAAGATCTCTGCATATACGCTGGTTACATTAAGTACAGTTGCATATACATGCTAGTTTACTCAGCTGAAGTAGTGTATACAAATCAGTTTTGAAAACAAATTATTGATCTAATAATACTGATTCACCCCCCCCCTCATGAAGATTTTACAAAAAGGGACCAGTTGCAAGGGCTTGGGGAAGTTGTTTCTACTTCAAGAATGACTACTTGTGTATTAAATGCTCTAACATTTGATTGGAGCGGTTTTTCAACTAGCAACTACTCTAAGAAGGATACTACACCTTTTGATTAGTTATGGGCTCAATGTATCTTGGAAGAATCTAGAATAAAGGCTCATGATGACATCGAATCAAATGAAAAGTCTCAAGCCTTTATGCAAGGTCCAAGAAGCTGATGAAAGGGAAGTTTGGAAATTCCAAAGGAAAGCCAGATATTTCAAAAATTCAATGCTTTGGATGCAATGAGCATGGACACTTTAAGAGGGATTGTCCAAACAAGGAGAACAACAAAAGAAAAGAAAGAAGTGAATCTCACATAGCTGAAGAAAAGGGAGAACCTGAGAAGAAGTCAAAAGGAGAAGATCCCAAGGATCTTTACTACAAAAGGAAGCTCCATCTCTATCAAGTTCTTTATGCAATTCGCCTTTCTTTTATTAAGGAGAAAGTGGAGTAGTATGAATTATTAAATTCTTTAGAAGAAGTCTTGATTTTTGTAAAAGCATGGCATCTTAGGAAGAAGCACATGATAGTAGAAGAATTAGAATCTACATGGTCAAGTTGCTTTTGTAAGAATCATCTAACCTTCAAGAATTAGAAGATTAGAACTGTATTGCATATTAGTCTTCATCCAAGCATTTTCTAACATATTATTAGAGGTAGCCATTTTGCAAAAGGGATCGTTAAAGATCCTCCTACAAGAACCATCATTCATGAAGGTTCTTGGAAGAAACATTATGGCTAGTATATATTCCATATATTACGGAAACAATACTCTTGAAGGATGAAGGAATGCAGATGGTCAAGTTGCAGCATGAAAGGTATAATGAAATTCTTTCTACTCTTCAAAGAAACCTATCTTCGACAACTATAAGAAGCAATTCCATTCAAGAAAAGGATGGCTAAATGGTTGGATGAGCAAAGGTATGAATATTTTAAAGTAACTCTTTTCTAGGGTAGGGTTCATATCTACAAGAATCTTGCAAAAAGAGTTGACTATAAAAGTATGCTCGGTAAGTCTTCCATGTGATTACTCGATGCTTGAAAGAAGAAGTTTGATATGCTTCAGCATGGCTAAAGATCAAGACCCTCACACAAGATTGCATGGCATAAATATACCAATTTTGATCAACATCAAGTATAGTCTTCGGAAGAAAGAAGGGGAGTTAATGATGATAACTCCAAGGAAGATATTGTAGCTTGAGAATCAAGTTCAATCCATACGCACTTTGATTAAAAGCAAATGCATGGAGAAGGATCCCTACACAATATGAACATGGACCATGTAGAAGGATGTTGATCTTAAAAAGCGAATAGTTTGGTGAAAAGGCCATCATGATAAGGTAAATGTTCATATTCAGGTATTGGTTATCAAGTTGACATATTGTTTTGCTACTTGGAAGGATATTGTAGAAATGCATTATGGGCCATGGCAATTGAGTAAAGTTAGCATGTTGGTGTTGAACTCGATTCAAAGAACATATGGACTGAGTGAATGGTTTTGGTAATCCTTGAAGGATTATGTAGTCAAGATGTTTACATCACTATCTTGGGATTGAAAAGTAGCAGTATAAGAGGATAACTTGATATTCGTAAAGATCACTTTGACAACGCTCGATATAATGCCTTCATTGATGATAACTAGAGGAAAGTGATATGTAAGGTCAATGGCCCGAATCCCATCACAAGATTAAAGGAAGAGGATGGCTCCATAATATCCAGGAAGGTAGAAGCTGTGAAAATTCCTCAACCGGAATCCCTACTGCAGCGACTAATGATATTACTCCTATTTGTTGAATTCCTTTAAACAAATTACTTGCAGTTTCCTACGGCAAATATCGTAATACATACACTACAACCTTCACTTAAATGTTTTGCGGAAAAAAGAGACTGAGGAAGAAAGAAATACAACACAATTGACACCGTTATTGTTGGACAAATGTCCCCGAAAAAACCCAATGCGGGAAAACCGGTGCAGCAGATTTGAGGGTTTTATATTATTAAGCAATAGTTCTTAATACAACTCTAGATGCCCTTCTAGCAATCCAGTTACAGAGAAAAATACACTCGCAGAAAACTTAGTGAGATTACCTCACTCCACCCGGCAAATCTCAACTGGTCCAGTAGTTGAACTGATTGTCCCTGGCTACAAATGTGTTGCCCCTTCGTAGTAATTGTCTGGGCCTACGTGGAGCTCTCTGAGGCTCTGCTCTGGATCTCCTTGCCTCCTAGAGCTCTAACATCAACCCTCCTAGCTAATCCAGCAGCTCCCTGGCAAATTTCCGACTTCTGCTAAAAGACAGCTCTGCCTCTGCATTGGCCCTTCTGGCTCTGCATCAAGCAATGCGTGGGCCCTCCTGGCCCAGCGTCAGTCCTTCCTGGGTCTGCGCTACCTCCACTGGTGCTTCTCTGCCTCTCTGCTGAGTATTCGGGGTCCTGGAGAAGATACTCCAACCCAACTATCCCTTCCCCTCAACTGCAAGAAATCTACTCAATCAGAATTTCCTCCTAAGAACTTCTAACTTCAAAAATTCGATCTCTTGATCTCTCGGTGTGTTTTCCAAATGACCCTCAAGCCCCTTCTTATATCTTTCTGTTGGACAACCAGCGGCCTAGATTAACTCCTAATCAAAGGCTCAGATAGTTTTGGCTTGACCTCCATCTTCTTATAGAAGTTACAACCACAATTAGATTAATATCCATTAATATTTTAATTTTCCTAAGTTTAGACTTAGGAACTCCATAAAAAACATTAATTATTTTAATAAAATCGCCTCTGGGTGGAATTTCCCAAAATGATTTTTGGGTTCTTTGGAATACATGTGCCCAAGCCTCCCTACAAAATTTGAGGCCTAGAGCACATCCGATGCTACCCCAAATCAACAGAAGCTCAATATGATGAGATGCAAAAGAAAGGATTCATGCAGCGGCTACTTGAAGATCCCCATGAAGAACTAGTAGTTGATGAATATATCAAGACAAGCTAAAGAGCTTGTGGTTATGACTTCCCAAATTGAAAGGAAGTTAAGAATTTCCTCTATGTTTGAAAGGGTGAAAAGGAGTTTCCTTAAATGATTAAAAAGGAGCAAGGATCTATTCCCTAAATAAGAGGGAATGAGGGTATCCTCCCTGATTGAGGAGTGATAATTGGCATTGTATTCTCTTCTATCATGTGTCATGCACTAGGCCAGGACTAATAGCCATATGCCTAAGTGAAGGCCATGGTAGAGATAATGGAGAATTGGATAAGCATCTAAGATTAATACTCCTTGAGGATAAATAATCCAAGATAGGAAGTATTCTTGTTAACTGACACTCTTTGAGGATTGGACAGGTATCCAAGACAAGAGTGGTTGAAGAGGACCGATATTCTGAGTATTGGGAATCCAAGATAAGAATAGTCCTAAAAGGACATACCTAGTGAACATCTGGATGGTGTATGTACCTTGAAGAGGTAGTGTGTTCTCTCATGTAAAACCTCCCAGCGTTATGCTTTGATATGAGAAGAGCTTGTCATGAGAAGGCCTTACTGTGTTGACAATGTTGGTCATAATCTTGATGCTTAAAAGATGGCTTACCAATCTAACTCTTCTTATAAGAACTCTTCAGTTTGACAATATCCTTGCACTGGTTGTACAATTATGAATACCTCCCTAGTTAAGAGGGAGTGTTGGAAAATGTAACTAGTTTCAATGTTCATAATTGTTATTGTACTCATGCCATTATGTATATCTTATGTTACAAGAAAAAATAGAAAGAAAAATATTATTTTAAAGCATGGATTGCATGCTTCATTTTATTGGTCATCTAGGTCAAGCATGTTCTTCATGCTTCTAAGGTTCTTCTAGGTCATAAGAATGCTTTTCTTGAGTCAAGAGAGTCCTCGTCACTTGTATAAGACCCTATTGGGTGAGTTGTAACATGTAAAATATATTGATTATAAGTCTAGAAAGTCAAATAAGCCTCCTAGCACAAGACGGCCCCACAAGTGACAAGTTGTCCTAGAAGAGACTACTCGACCTCCTCAGATTGGTATATATAAGAGCAGATTCGACCTACTTAGCACACATTTGATCTACAAGCAAGACATGTTTGATCTAAAGAACGAAAAGGAAGAAAAGAAGAGCGAAGAACGCTATAAGACAAGGAAGAATACCAAGCGAAGGAAGGAGAACTAATTTCTATCTTTTTTCATCCACACGTGCGAGGGTTAGGGTTTCTGCAAGCCGACAATTGCAAGTCTAATTTGCAGGAGGCCAAGAATTGAAAATCCAAGTTGCAAGAGGGTTGAAACTCTATTTTGACCTAGTTTGACTCTTGTTGACTTTGGAGACATTGACTTGCTTGAATAAAGACTTCTTGAAGGGTTGACACATGCCAGAAAGAAAGGATTTCCACTATTCCAGAGGACTGAAGTTGCAGTTCTGAAATAGAAGGTCGGAATTCTGAAGTGGAGCAAATTTGAAGAGAATTGACCTTTGTTGACTTGGTCAAACTTTGACTTATTTGGAAGAAATTCTTGAGGGGCTGACTTGGTGCTTGGAGGAGGTCTTGACTTTGGTTGTAGGGTCTTGGACTTCTCATTTGAAATGATTCTATAAGAAGAGGAGATTATTTCTGGGTTTTCCCCTTGAAGGGGTTTTTGCCCTAGCTTGGAGCCTACTTCTTGTGTCTATTGTCTTTGTTGTTTATGCTCTTGATAATTGTTTGATGAAGAGAACATAACTAAGAATAAAAAAAGCTAATATAAAGATCACAAACTTTTATCAAGGACAAGGAGAAAAAGTTAAATAGTTGCCCTACTACATTCTCCAACACTGCCAGTGCTGAGTTTTTTATTCTTTCATGCTTTATATTAGCACCATGCTCCTTGATTCTTGTATGGAATGACCAGTTTCACCAATATAACATTTGCCATAAGGGCAATCTACTTAATAACAATTTTGTACTAGAAGTGATCAATGCTATGCTTCACATAGTTAATCTTTAGTCTAATAATGGTGAGGGGTCTAAAAGATGTTATGATCTCATTTCGTTTCAGAACCTTGGATATCTTATCAATGGTTCCTTAGAGGTGGGGTAGGTAGGCAGTCTTTCCTGAACCCTAGATGTTAGTGCTATGAGGGTTGTTGTCAAGTATACTTAGATATTTTTGAAGGGCGTTCATTATGTCTTTTTTGTTATAACCAAGATTCATGAAGACATTAATCAAAAGGTTTTTCTCATTTTGTTTGTGGTCTTCCCTGGAGATAATAAAAGCTCTAGTGGCTAGGGCTCTGATGACGCCAATCTTTTGTGCGAGGAAGGGGTGAGAGTCAAGATGTAGGTAGTTTTTTGTGTGGGTCTTCTTTCGGTAGACTTTATGGTCCAATTTTCCATTAGGTTTAATTTGTGAAAATTTGTTAACCCGAATCCTATTGCAACAATTGGAAATAATTCTCGTAATTGTTAAATTAATTTTTAACAATTTATTTAATGTTTGCCACAGCAAATACTAAATCAATCACACGACAACCTACACAAATAAATTGTTAAATTTAGGTATGTTCTATGCTTAAAGCATTTACTTCAATTTTTCATATTAGCCCAATGTCAATATTCAGATTAGCAATCACATCAGCATGATAGTAAAGTGCAGATAGAACATAAACATAAACAGTAGAAGACAAGAGGACACAAGATGTGGCACCAGCCAGGGACAAACCCCAATGTGGGGAAACCCTTGATCAATTCTTCTTACATTATTCAATAGTTCAGTAGAGAGAGATAGTACAAATATACAAAACTGAGATTTTATGACAGCGGTAGAAAGTACATCATTATGACAGACTTCAATCATTAAGAGTGTTGTAGGATATCCTGATGCAACATTCCTCCAATTGCTAGCTGCTCTAGCAATTCTGGTTAGGGCACAATATGCAATCCTAAACTCCCTTGACTGTGATGAATGGTTGATCTGATAAGGGCACCTGAAGTTGTCCTAAACTTCCTTCATAATCTTCAAACAGACCTAAGAGAGCAGCCCCAAAGTAACCCTTGCTATGGTGTTATGGCCTGTGGCCTAGCACATAGCAACACTAAAGTAAATGTCCTCAAAACAGTTACATAAACATCAAAAACGCATCAGTATATATTAGCACCCAATTTTCATATGAAACCAACCCTATGTAGATCTGATCTAAGTCTGAGGACAAACTTCTTCAACACACAGCCTCACCTTATGACTGTAACTTCCAGCCTTGCTAACATCCCTTTAATTCAAGCCTTAAGGCTGGCTTATTTTCCACGTTGTCACCTACAGCACACAAAGATTTCCATGTTGTCCATCTAGTCTTCTTCACGCTGTCAACAAGCTTCAATTAGCTGCGTTAGGGTCTCTCCTTGGCTTCGAATTAGATGATTCCCTTGACTGCATATTAGGCATTTCTTAACTGTAGATAGGGCCTCCTTTAGACAGCAGGTTAAGGACTTCTTTATACTGCATATTGGTGCTTCCCTTGACAGCTAATAGTCTCCTTTTAGCCTTTGGCTAGACCTCCTCACAAGACTGTTGCTAAGGCTTCATGACTGCGACTAGGCTTCCACTAGACAATGTATAGGAGCCTCCTTCAACTACAGATATAGGGTTGCATCTAGACAGCGTATAGGAGCCTCCTTCAACTACGGATATAGGGTTGCATTAGACCTTCTTTTGCTGCAGAATAAGGCCTGTGGTTAGGGAACTAGGGCACCTTCAAGACTGCGACTATACCTTCTTTGTGACTGCGGCTAGGGCATGGCTAGATCTCCTTCAACTGCGGCTAGGTGTCTCTCCCTTCAATTGCGTCTAGAGCACCTTGTCTTGTTGCATCTAGAACCCTTCCTTCACTGCATCTAGGGCTTCTCCCTCTTGACCTGTCTAGCCACTAAACCCAAACGAGTGGAGAGAGATCATGAGAGAAGTGTGTGTCTCAAATGACTTGAGACCTCTTCTATTTATAATGCAACGTTGAGGATAAGTTGGGGTTATTTGCTTGTTGGCCAACCTTGACAAATTGTCAAATAACACAGATAAATTCATATCTCCATAAATACATGTCAGAATCGGATGATCTTTAGATCAATCCTACACCTCTCGAAGAGAGGAATCCAAGAAAAATATCAACTGCCATAAATAAGATGACCCACATGGAGTTTGGCCCTAGTTGCCAATTTTAACACACCCTCTCAACTAGGGATAACTCCATTCTACTAATCCATCTGCAATCCATACTGTCTCTGTCATCAATGCACTGCTCTGCTCTGCTCTACTGAAATATGAAGAAGAAGAAGTGATTGAGAATGTATCATACTATTCTCTACTGACCCGAAGTCAGTCCCAAATACAAAGTCTCTCATAACACTCTTACTGATCCGAAATCAGTTCCAAATAAAGAGTGTCTCATACCACTCTTACTGACTCGAAATCAGTTCCAGTTAATCCTAGATCAATATCATCCTAGCATAGGAAGTACGATAGTACACGATGCATCCATTAGTAGTGTTATGGTCCCTATCCTCATTTCCCTACTCATTGGCCAGATGAGAGGTACTTCCCATGAATCCTAGACTGCACGGGTACGATGTCTCAACAGGAGAAGGATGAACCACTCCTCCTGCCTACATGTCACTAAGGGGTATCCTAGGGGAAGGCTGAACCACTCATCCTGTACACAACAAATCACTGGCGGAAGGCTTGACCACTCACCCTATGATTGTGTATCAGTAGGAGAAGGATGAACCACTCATCCTGCCTACATAGCAAACCACTAGGGGAAGGTTGAACCACTCATCCTATGGTTTCTCTATGATTGTGTATCAGTAGGAGAAGGATGAACCACTCATCCTGCCTACATAGCAAACCACTAGGGGAAGGTTGAACCACTCACCCTATGGTTTCTCATCACTCCAAGAAGTACCCCATGCCCCCCAGAGCTCCCAGAGCTCAATATCCATATCATACAGGACCCTCAGGAGAGGGTCTCTCCATGACTCCTAGTTGTTCTCGGAAATTCAATAATTTGACCTTTCCTAGGGGCTTTGTCATAATAGCAGCGACCTACTCATCATTTCCAATGCGAAGGAGCCTTATTGCTCCTCGATGTACCATATCCCGAATAAAGTGGTACTTGATGTCTATGTGCTTGGAGAGATCATGAAATACGGGTTCTCTGATAATCGGATCCCACTCTAGTTGTCACAAAGGATCATGGTGGTATCCAGCACATGTCCAAACAGCTCACTGAAGAGCTTCATCAACCAGACAGCTTCACACGAGGCCATACTCGCAGCTATGTATTCGGCCTCAATGGTGCTCAAAGAAACCGACTTTTGCTTCCTGCTCATCCAGGATATCGAAGCAGAGCCCAAAGAGAAAGAGCACTCAGAAGTGCTCTTGCGATCCACCGCACTGCCTGCCCAATCCGCATCAGAATAACGATGCAGCCTCACATTTCCAACAATGTATCTCAGTTTATGAGTGATTGTGCCCCAAAGATATCTCTGAAGATTCTTGGCACTAATCCAATGTGAGTGATGAGGCTCAACCATATATAGACTCAACATGCTAACTGCAAAACATATATTCAGACAAGAGTTCACCAAGAACATCAATGCTACTATGAGTTGACGAGACTCAGAGGCATTTCACAATTCAGGTCCAGCAGCATTACCGCATAACTTCTTAAAATTAAGCTCCATTGGGGTAGTCACAGGCTTGCAATTCACCATTCCAAATTCGGAATCCAACTCCCTCTTACATTTGTAAATGAGAGGACCTGCACTTGTTAGAGAGAGGTCGTCCTCATAAAGTACAAGTATGAGAGGTCTATCATCCACAACCTTAAAGCAAAGGTTTGGGTTGGCTTCACTCCTACTGAATCTCAGCTTCATCAGATAGATGTCAATCCTCTCAAACCAAGTCTGGGGTGCTTGCTTCAAACTATAGAGAGTTTTCTTCAACCTGTATATATGAGATTCCTGGTCATGAACCTCAAGCCCCTCGGGTTGTTCTACATCAGTGGTCTTGATATTACTTGCAAGTTTTCCTTTGGTACATCCCGGACATATACCTTCATCCTCTTCTTTGAACTCAGGCATCCCTATCACCATCTGTCTCACATCAAGTAGGGATTTACAATGAAGATGGGCAAACCTCTGGTGCCTTAGTTCAAATTGAAGAGATGTATCACAAGACATGGTCCCCAATGGACTTCCTGCAACTTGATACAAAGCGCCAACCCTGAACCCAAGAGTAAAAGCATCTTTAAATTCCTTTTCCAAACATGTACCTTTCCATCGATGAATGCCACCTTATAACCTTTGTCTTCCATTGCCGAAATGGACACCAGCTTCTTCTTAAGATCAGGTACATAAAGAACTTCTTGTAAATGAATCGTGTTACACTGATTTAATTGAAGAGTAACATTCCCTCCACACTTTACGGGATAGGTGGCATCGTCTCCAAGAATAATCTCCAAGTTTGTTTCCTTCTCTATCAAATTAGAGAGAGCTTCCTTGTATCCGGTGAAGTGCCTTGAAGCACCACTATCAATAAGTCAATTTCCCAAAGTGTCCGGAGGAGAGGTAGAGGAGAGAGCTAAAATAAGATAATACTCCTTTTTCTTATCAGAAACAACATTTGATTCTTCATACCTGGAGTTCCTTGCTTTCTTGGAGGGTCGACCATTTCCTTGATGTCCTGCATTCCTTTTTCCTTTTCCATTGTACCTGTCATTCCTTCGATCATTGTTGTTGAATTTGCCCCTGGAATAATTGTGATCATCATCATGTGATGTGTCCCTTCTATTTGGACACTCCCTCGCATAATGGCCAAACTTGTTGCAAGCAAAGCATCTGCCCTTCCTTCCACCCTTAGATCTGGGCTTTCATTTGGGCATTCCATTGAAGTGACCTTTAGACCCTGCATTATTTCTCCTTTTGGCATGAGCGGAGAAAGCAGTGGGGTTGCCTCTATTAGAAGGCATTTCTTGCTCCACCATTCTTGTTTCTTCCTGAATGCATCTTGACATCAATTCTTCAAATCCTGGAATTCGATCATTATTGAGAATAGTGGTTCTAAATATATACCACTCAGGTGGGAGCCCTCCAAGAGTAGTGATAGTAAGTTCCCTGTCAGGAATGACTTCTCCAATCGATAGAAGATCATTCTTGATCTCAGTGATCCTTAAGAAGTAGGATTGAATATCCTCGTCCTTGCCCTTCTTAATATCCTTCAACTTATTTTTGAGGAACAAAATTTGATTTGCATCACTAACCTTGAACATGCTTACCAATCTGTCATAGATTTCCTTGGAGGTGTTCAGATCGGAGATGTAGGGCACCAGACGCTTATCAATGGAATCTCTGATAATCTTCTTCGCTTTGACTTCACCCTTGGTGTACTTGTTCCTTGTAGCAGTCGGTGCATTTGATGGAGGCTCAGGGATTTTACCCTTGACATAATCCAACACTTCTTGTTCTTCCAATGTCAGATCAAGACACATCTTCCATTGTGATAGTCAGACTATTCACGAAGCTTATCTTCAGCTGGGAAGTGGTATGAGGAATCCATTGAGCCTTTTGTCCTTTCCAACTGCCTTCGGCGATTGCTCTTTCACTCTTGCTTGGGATTTGTCTTCACCCCAACTCCAATACCATGTTAAATTTAGGTATGTTCTATGCTTAGAGCAATTTAATTCACTTTTTCATATTAGCCCAATGTCAATATTCAGATTAGCAATCACATCAGCATGATAGTGAAGTACAGATAAAACATAAACATAAACAACAGAAGACAAGCCAAGACAAGAGGACACAAGATGTGGCACCAACCAGGGACAAATCCTAATGTGGGGAAACCCTTGACCAATTCTTCTTATATTCTTCAATAGTTCAGCAGGGAGAGAGAGAGAGAGAGATAGTACAAATATACAAAACTGAGATTTTATGACAGCAGTAGAAAGTACATCATTATGACAGATTTCAATCATTAAGAGTGTTGTAGCATATCCTGATGCAACATTCCTCCAATTGCTAGCTGCTCCAACAATTCTGGTTAGGGCACAATATTTAACCCTAAACTCCCTTGACTATGGTGAATGGCTGATTTGAAAGGACACCTGAAGTTGTCCTAAACTTCCTTCATAATCTTCAAACAGTCCTAAGAGAACAGCCCCAAAGGAACCCTTGCTATGGTGTTATGGCCTATGGCCTAGCACATAGCAATGTTGAAGTAAATGTCCTCAGAACCGTTACATAAACATCAACAACACATTAGTATATATTAGCACCCAATCTGCATATGAAACCAACCCTACGTAGATCTGATCTAAGTCTAAGGACAGACTTCTTCAACACACAGCCTCACCTTATGACTATAACTTCCAGCCTTGCTAACAGCGCTTTAATTCAAGACTTAAGGCTGGCTTATTTTCCACGTTGTCACCTACAGCACACAAAGGTTTCCACGTTTTCCATCTAGTCTTCTTCACGCTGTCAACAAGCTTCAATTAGCTGCGTTAGGGTCTCTCCTTGGCTATGAATTAGATGATTCCCTTGACTGTGTATTAGGCCTTTCTTAACTGTAGATAGGGCCTCCTTTAGACAGCAGGTTAAGGGCTTCTTTATACTACGTATTGGTGCTTCCCTTGACAGCTAATAGGTCTCCTTTTAGCCTACGGCCAGACCTCCTCACAAGACTGCTGCTAGGGATTCATGACTGGGCTAGGGCTTCATGATTGCGGCTAGGCTTCCACTAGACAACATATAGGAGCCTCCTTCAACTATGAATATAGGGCTGCATCTAGACAGCATATAGGAGCCTCCTTAAACTGCAGATATAGGGCTGCATTAGACCTTCTTTTGCTGCGGAATAAGGCTTGCGGTTAGGGCACTAGGGCACCTTCAAGACTGTGGTTATACCTTCTTTGTGACTACGGCTAGGGCATGGCTGGATCTCCTTCAACTGCAGCTAGGTGTCTCTCCCTTTAATTGCGTCTAGGGCACCTTGTCTTGCTGCGTCTCGAACCCTTCCTTCACTGTGTCTAGGACTTCTCCCTCTTGACCTCTCTAACCACTAAACCCAAACGAGTGGAGAGAGATCATGAGAGAAGTGTGTGTCTCAAATGACTTGAGACCTCTTCTATTTATAATGCAATGTTGAGGATAAGTTGGGGTTATTTGCTTGTTGGCCGACCTTGACAAATTGTCAAATAACGCAAATAAACTCATGTCTCCATAAATACATGTCGGAATTGGATGATCTTTAGATCAATCCTACACCTCTCGGAGAGAGGAATCCAAGAAAAATATCAGATGCCATAAATAAGATGACCCACATGGAGTTTGGCCCTAGTTGCCAATTTTAACATAAACTGTGGAAGAAATAAACACTAGAAGAAATATTAGCACACATATAAAATGACAGTTATTTTTGGACCAATGTCCCCGAAAAAACCCCAACTTGGGAAAACCAGTGCAGCAGCTGAGGGTTTTATTATTATGTAGCAGTGAAATAATCTGAGTACAACTGGATGCCGAAATTGACAATCCTACAGAGAAAAAACTGGCAAGAAAAATCTAGTGAGGAATTTCCTCACTCCACAGGCAAATCCGAGCTCTGACCTCAGCTCAAATTGAGTCATCCAAACTGGCTTTGCATTGCTACTACATCATCATAGCACAGTGACTTCTGCACTCAGCTCGAGCCAGCTTCTCCTCAAGCCATCTGGTCTGTTGTTGTCTGGGAAAAAAATCTCTCCTAGCCTCTGGAACCTCTGCCCAACTTCTGACACTGAAACTCTGCTATTCCCCAGCAGATTCGAAATTGCCTCTAGAGGCTATTGCGTTTCTCTACGTCAGCCTCACTGTGGCTCATTTGCCTCTCTGCAAATGTACTCACCGGAACTGGAATCCTTCTTCCGGCTTCACTATCCCTGCCACTCTCTCACTGCTTCGATCTCACTGGCTCTCTCTCTGGCAACTAACTCCTGCTACTCAGGAAATCAAACTGTTGAAGTGATTTCTCCAAGCCCCATCGACTTCTTCTTATATTCCTCTGTTGAGACTTCAACAGCCAAGATTACATCTTATTCGATGGCAAGGATTAACTTGAAATTGATCCGTGTGAGTTTCTAGAACATTCACACTTTAACTTAATTAATTCTGATTAGTCATATTCCCTAAGTTTAGACTTAGGAAATATTTAAAAACTTAATAACAATCTAATTAAGTCATTTCTAGGCGAAATTTCCAAAAACGATTTATGGGTTTTGGAGATCTCATGCATTCTAGCTTCTCCACAAAATTTCAAAGCTAGAACACATCCAATGCTACAAAAACTAACATCATCATTATTAGAACATCCAAAAATGGGATGCAATCATCATCCGGTTTCCATGGTGAATTAGAGGTCAGTTGAGATGTTGTTAAGATGTTGTAAAAAAATTTAGAGTTCTTTCCCATGAGGCTAGATGACGTTAGTGTCATCAACGAATCTCTTCCAAATCCTGGGCTTCTGATAGTAGGTGTTAAGTGCCATACTTTCAAGTTTTTCCATATAAAGGTTAGCCACTATTGGTGAAAGAGGGGATCCGATGGCTACCCCGCTGATCTGCTCATAGTATTCTCCCCTTAATCTGGAAAAAGTGGATCTGAGACATACATCAGAAAGCTTTGTTGTTTCAGGGTCAATCACCTCTTTAATTACTTGAACAGACTGATTTAGGGGGATTTTAGTAAACAACAATTCATCAATAGAATTATGAGCAATCAAAATAAATATGGAAGATATTGGTATGCACCTTGATTACCGAGGTACGGTTTCCACTAACTGTGTATGCTCCTATCACCATTACATACATACCTGTCACATTACATTAAAGTTTTAAACCTACATTATAATCTAAAATTGCCATGCAAACATCTGATTTCAGTACGGCAGAATTTAGTCCACTATACTACTAAACGTAATAGCAACCTGTCTTCCATTGTTGCTGCTGGAAATCCTTTGGAAGTAATAGCTCTATTATAGAGCTACCATCATCTAGTATGAGACGTCCTTGCTCTGTAACTGCAACCAGCACACCCTGTGATCCATGTCATTCCATCTGTGCAATATAATTTATGAATATCCTGGTGAATGTGCATGTGCCTCTGTGTGTGGGATATATTCTTACTTTACTAGCAAAAGCGTATTCAAATGTGAAATGAATATATTTATCAAGAGACTTTGAACTCCGGTAATTTATGAATGTCCTGGTGAATGTGCATGTGCCTCTGTGTGTGGGTTATATTCTTAGTTTACTAGCAAAAGCGTATTCAAATGTGAAATGAATATATTTATAAAGAGACTTTGAACTCCGGTAATTATATGCACGCAATGACAAATAGATGATGTGGTCGATATTCATCATTGCCAGCAAGTCAACATGTACGTATGCTATTCTTCACTCGAGAGTCAAAAATAACACTGGATTTTACTAAGGCAAAATAATCAAGGCCAATCAGTTTTCCTTGACCTGCAAGAGAAAGGAATCTAGAATAGACAAATCAAGGCCAAACAATTTTCCTTGATCGGCAATAGCTCACAATGCCCCTCATATGCATAGAGAGAACAAAGGAAAGAATAAGAGAGATAATACCTATATTACATGGCAAAGACAAAACACAAACAACTTTATTTCATTAGCAAGTACCCTATAGAACACACACAGTATTCCTTCCAGTAATAGTTTTGTTTCATTGAAGAGTGCAATGATTATGTGAGTTCCCACTGACACTACTAACAGCAATGTATGCCCTAATGATATAGAAAATTACTGCTGAAAACACTACAATCATAGTAATAATGTCTTTGTCACAACATACCCATCAGAAGATGATACTTGCATCATGGTAATGCCATCCAAGTGAAGCTACTATACAAGTAACAAATGACAACAATATGAAAATTTCCTTTGCGGGACTTGCCCATGCAGTTAGAATCAACTGAACATGAGCATCTACAATTTCATCAATTTTAAAGACTACAGTGTCAGCAATTATTTTCATTTATAACACTTTAGATATAGAAGGAAGATGAATTAAACACGCCCCTTTGCCTCATTCCCTGTGCATGTATCCAGTAGTCTAATCTCAAATCAACAGCCTTTGTATTTGGGTGCATTAATATTGTGTCTTCTTTTCTTTCGGGAATACCTATGCATATGGGGTATTGGTTGTTAGTAAACATTGTCTGTGCAACTTAAATTTTCCATGTTGAACCCACTTTTAGTTGGACCTGTAACTTTGCAACCACACTTACTAGGAATATGTGCAGTCTTCCAATTTCCTCAAGATTTTGTATTCTTTCATTCCCTTCTCTGATATCACGAATTTGTCAAGTTCCTCCTTCATCTCTATTAATGAATTCAAGTTGCTCACCTAAAATCTATATAGGTGTAAGTAATAACTGCAAATCCTCATCCTTGTTGCCTGCACTCTCTCACATATTGTTTCTTATCTTTTGTATTGCTCTACTCACATAAACCTCCGAAGTATAAACTGTCACCATTTGCTTCATTGTCGAAATACCATGGCATGTTCATATTTTCCAGTCTAGTAAGCCCGTGTGGGAAAAGTGTACTACTTTGCATCGTTTTCATAATGTAAAGAAGGAAGAGTAAAAGACAATTACGTCACTAGTTGTGTCCTAGGGATTTGTTCACAGAATCCTCACCATCTTACATTACCCACCCTATGAATGGATTAGTTAGTTAAGTAGTAGTCAACTAAATATTAGACAAGCAGGATGAGAGTGAAATGGAAAACAGAGGATTATGTTAAAACGGCCAGACTTATTCCTCCTCAAATCTGTCAAATTTATTAGTTAGTTAAGTAGTAGTCAACTAAATATTAGACAAGCAGGGTAAGAATGAAATCGAAAACAGAGGATTGTGTTAAACAGCCAGACTTATTCCTCCTCAAATCCGTCAAATTTATAAAAGAGGGACAGGTATAGTTCCAAAGGTATAGTCATTGTATATTTGATCTGCAAGCTGCCCTGGATAATGCAATGGTCAGCCCACCAAAACAGATCTAAAACTACAGCTACTAGAGTGAACCTACACTCAACTGTGTGACTATTCATTTTGTATCTTTAGTGATTTAACAGAAGATAAAACACACCAAATGGATTTTTTAACTACTGTGTCACAAAAGCATAACTGCAATAGCAAAGGCATTCATTTGGAACATAATATTTACCCTGGGAAACCTGATATGGGAAGAGCCAGCAAGAAATGAAGGATTGTGGTTGTTGCCCCCTCAAGGGAAACTAGCTCCAGACCACCCTCTCAGGGGTCCATTGATGCTACTTGGATTAGCTCTCATGCTCATCTCTACCAATTCAGACATGATTTTCCAGTTCTTCTAGCCCTACATCATCCATGAGATCTTCAAATGACTCTATGAGGGTATATTATCTCCTATATTTTCTCACCTTAGATGATATGTGCTTCCACAGATGGTACTTTATGCTTATTTAAGTTGATGTGCTATGATTTCGTGTGATGATTTCTTATCTAGAAGTGGTGTGATGATTTCTAACCCTGTCATGAAAGTGATAAATGTTGGTAAGATCTTATAACACTTCTTAATTGTAATAGTTTTATTATTTTGCATTCATGACAAATGTTGGTAAGATCTTATAACACTTCTTAATTGTAATAGTTTTATTATTTTGCTTTCTCTACCATGGGGGGGCATAATTGTCCTTACAAAAGTATGTTGTGGCTTAGGACTGATTGTACTATTAGTAATCTAGTTAAGTAGTATATACATATCCTAACCATATCTAAACATTTTCCACCAATTCCCTTTCACTACCATCTTATATATATAAAAATATAATCCCCACTTACGTTAGAATTATCAAAAGTCATCCAGCAAGGTCTAATGAAGAAACTATAGGAAAAATAAAGGCAAGCTCAAGTCAAATAAAGCCAAAAAAAGGTGAGAGGTGAAGAGAATGAAAGAAAATAAAGAAAATTCAAAAAAAATATATCACTTCATTACAAAGGACCACCCCCTAAAGTCCTATGTGAAAAAAGTACATTTAAAGAAAAAGAACTAGCAAATCAAAGAAAAAATGTAAAAAAGGGTAAGAAATAAGCTGTCGAAGTGGTATTTCTAAGAAAAAGTTCCCTCTCAAAGGTTTGATAGAAATAAATTGAAGACTCCAAGCTAAAAAATGCTAGTTGGACCAGCAAAAGACCTTATGCATCATTAAAAGTAACTTTGAGTGTCAAAACATAAGGTTTTGCTTCCTTTATTCATCAATAATTCATCAAATTTACCTATATCTATCAAATTACCTAGAAAATACCTTTTTTCTAAGCAATTGACACATGTAATAAGGGTAAAGTTGCCCCACCATGCAAAACTTAGGAATTTATAAAATTAACCTATGTTAAGTTGTTGATAGTAGTGTTATCAAAACCAAACTATCCTTTTACTTAAAATTTTAACATTACCATCAATTGTTTCAAGATGTTTGAGAGTGGCTCCAACCTCATTAGACTTCATATAGAGAAAGTTGAATTTTAGATCCCATTAAAAATTCAATAGACTTAACAATTTTCAGGATTTCAGGATTGGTGGGATTGCAAGGTTTCCACTGGATTCTATCATGTATGAGGATACGGAACTAGCATTTAATCAAGAGCACTAAGCCTTCTATCTAAATTGATGTTGGTTGCATTGATTGTTGAACTTCTTTGTCATGACCCTAACATCTCCATGGCTTGAGCAAAGGGTACCTTTTCACTAGGATCATGACAGACGGGTTCACCAATCAATGCAACAAAAACCAGACACTTACCATATGATCAGATTATAGAGTCTAGGGTCTAGACTATGTCACGTTAGCCTACTATGCTTATTTTTGGACTCTAGAGGCCATTTAGTGACTCTTTGTTGAGGTATTTTGGTTCAAAGTTTTATTGCACTCAGTGCTATTTTGGTTATATGCAGTCTAACTTGCTATATAAATGAGAAACTTTGCATATTTGTGTATAAATGGTTTGGATTCACGTGGATGCACATGAATATATACATCTTTCTTCAAATTTTCAATATTTTATCTATTTTTTTGGTCAACCAGTTTATTGGTCCAGTTTCTTTCCGATTCTGGACTAATTCACATTTTTGGGGTCAACTGGTTTGATGACCAATCCGATTCTAATAACAGCAGTTGTTAGAGGATATTATTTAATCTTTGTTGCTTAATGAGTTGTTTGGAGCTTGATGCATCATTATAGGTAGGCTCCCTCACATTCGAACTTGTGCACTTGCCTCAAGATCTATGTCATTGCTATAGGATCCATGTACCTACATTGGGATCCATGTGCCTTGATCCAACCATATTTGCCTACATTGGAATTTGAACCACTTTTCTTTGGATCCATAATAGTACATTAGGATATGTGTAGCATGGTGGATGATGATGAGGATGCCAAATTACCACAGAGGTGTCCACATCGTCACTTTGTACACTTGTTAGCATATGGAGCATTTAATGAGACACGTAAACAGGTATTACTTGGCATATGTGAGAATCCTTCTAGAAAGGGGCACATTTTCTCTCCCCTCCCTCACATGTGTGGCCTCTAGAAGCTTCTAGAAGGGGTGCCCCTTATCTTGACCTATTGTCGCACATGTAAAGGGTTTGTTGCATAAAGAGAGTTAGTGGGGTGCTCATGTTTTGACCCTTTTTTGACCTCACACACATGCTTCTAGAAGGTTAGTTGCACAAACTAATGAAGGCACGCTTGTTCTCTCTCACATTTGGGACACATTTGCGGAGCTAGTTGGAGTTTTTCTCACCTTGAGTGTGTCCTAGCTTTTATGAGTTTGCTGTAACTTCTAGTGGTTTTCTCACATTGTTTTCATTCAGGACATGATATGGGTTCATGGTTTTATCTCAGCCCATCGTATGAGCACATTGTTTCATTAGAGCTCATGGTTTTCTCTGTATGGTTTTGAGAAGGCCTCTACCTATTTAAGGAGGGCGTCACTCTCATTTGGCATGGTTCAAAATGGATTAAAAAGGCTTATTTGCTCAGCACTGGTGTGTTTCCTTCACAATTCCCTTTAGTGTTATGTCCCAGGTCAATAATAGAAGGGTTTTGGCATATAATTCTCATTGAGGAAATAGCTATTGCAAGATAGCAAATGCAAATAAGGTAAAAGTTATCTCTATTTTCTTTCTTTGTAGATTTGAAGCTAGGTCTTAGTATTGGAATTCAATACCCTACAGTTCTAGCCTTCTTATGACTTTTGTATTATCCAGAATTTCTTAGCGTGATGCTCAACATGCATTCTCTAGGGATGCTTGAGGAATTCAACAACCAAGTTAAAGGGCATCATTCAAGGGATGGATTAGACTCCATGCCCAATGGTAGCACTTAGGGTTTTCCTTTTCTTTCCTTAACCATCTCAATTTAATTACTTTTCCTTTTCCATTTTTGTTTTATTCAGCAATCTAGGATTTTGTTTCCATATCTATTCATCTAGATTGCTTCTTCTAGGTTTGCATGTGCTAACCTTCTCCACCTTTCACAGAAAATCTGGAATTTAAATGCAGGTTGATCTCTTTACTCCATTCTACTTGAAATCGATCTGTCATTACGATTGTTTTTATTGTAGATCACACTCTTTTAACGACTTAATGGTAAATGATCTGCTGTCAATTCTAGCTTTTGCAGGTCACACTCTTTCATTGCTTATATTACTAATCGATTTCAATTTTTTTCAAATTAAGATCTAATATTTTCTCTTCTTTAATCCTTTGCATAGATCTAATATCCAAGCTCACTAAGGAAACTCATGAATTTAAAAGTTCTCTTGAATGCTTTTGAAGTATTGGAAATATGATAATGCTTTAACTTAAGTAAATTTCTGAGTTTCTAAAAGCCTGATACTTATATTTGGTGCATTTTGAAAAAACGTTTCCATCATCTCATGGTTTGAAACTTTGATGTGCTGAAAATTCACTAAACGATCCACTAAAATATGCAAATGATTCAGGGATTTATTCTATGTTTTGGGTTTAAGAACTATCAATGGATCTTGGCTGCTTTCTGATTTTTGTATTTTATATCTGGAGTAATCACAAATGACTAGAAGATTCATAAACTAACTGATTGGAAAAACCTTTACCACATCGCTGGTACAAAAGTTACAATTCTGGGTTGTTTTGGTTCAAATGTGATTCACATTACAGGCACTAATAAATTTGGTGAATGCAATGCCTAGTTATACTGTGATATGTGGTAATACTAGACCTTTCTTTTGTTACTTACAAACTATTCCGCTGAGACGGGTATAATTTCATTTAAATTTTATATGATCCATCTATTAAATGTATGAAACTGAATTGGGCAAATCCAGAATGGACATATGGTTCACACTGAATACGGGTTTTACATTTACATAAGAGCTTCCCAGAATTCATACTCCAACGTTGCTGTGTTATAACTCCAACTGAGAATGTTAATCTCATGCTTCACAACATAAGTACATCATAATGCTGGTAGTTATCTTAATTTGAAAATTTGAGCTAATTTGGGTGTTGCTGTGTATTACTTGCAAGCACGCATACTCTCTAGACATATTTTAATAGCCAAGTCTAAACTCTGCTGATTTCCATTTGCTGGTTATAAATAAACATGCTCATCCACTACAGCACTATTACCTGAATCACTAGTTAAGCGTCTTACTTGGGCAATATTTTCTCATACTTGAATGGTTTCTCGATATCACATGACTAGCTCATACTCAAGCATATCGTATAATCTAAGCTTCATACCCATATGAATCCTGGGTCTAAAATTCGATTTGATGGCATGCACCACCATCACTCTAAACGTCAAAGAATTATTTAATACTGATTGGTTTGTTTCTAATTCAGAGTTTCGTTGTTTTGGGGAAAAGATTCAGAGTTTCGTTGCTAGCATATATATGCTTTTAAAATAAATATGAGTGAGAAGAAAAATGCTTATCTATAATTTGCTGCCTTCAAGAGTCCAAGTCATGATGGAAATAGCATTTCCAAAATGGTTTAACACGTTTACTATAAGCTCCATGTGACATGATAAACCATAGATCTTTAGTAACATTCTAAATTTTAGTCCATATTCTAGGTCTAAGAGAGTCGGTGTGTAAACCTGAATTATCAAACAATTTGGTAATTCCAAGCATTGCATTATTACTTATTGGATTTACTGCCTAAAGCTTTATATGGTGTGATCATTGTCATAAAACAAACTAGTCATTTCCAACAGTCACATTTGTTTAATTCACAATTCACTTGTGTTACACAGTATTTTGTCACACCTCCTGTTCACTTCATGTTCCATATCCCAAAGTTTCTAAACATTGACAACTGTGCAGCATATCCATCATGATATACAGACCAACTCCCTGAAGAATCAAAGGAAAACTGCCCCGAATCCATTCTGAAGAAGATTAACTAAAAACCTAAATTTTAGCATCAGCGCGTTTTGCTCCACTGCCAGCCCGTGCTAATGGCAGGTTGCACAGTTTTACACTAGCGCTGCCAACCCGGGTTTTGATATGAAAAGTCGCGCTGAACCTCTTCTAGCAGGTTTTCCCAAACTAGAGGAGACGCTTCGTGCACTAGAACCTTCAAGAACAGCGAGTTGGATATTGGTTGTTGTTGATATGGTTGAGCTCTCCCATTTGGACCTCTTGATCTTATCATCATGGGCTTTCCCCTTGAGATGTGGACCTTCCTCCCTCTTTTGTGGATCTCTAACTCCCTCTCCCTTATTATAAATTCACTCCCTTCCATCCCCAAATGGTTGGTCATTGATTGCTGCATCCCTATGCTGAGATTATGCTTACATGCTACCCATTCTAGCTTGGAGAAGGAGTGTTTGAAGAGTCTTTGCTTGGACTTGGACATCCACCAAAAGGAGGTCTCCAACATCAAGGCATAGGTTGTATGCTTCCCTTTTTAGCTTATTAATATATACATCTAATATTCACTTCCCATAATTGTGCAAATGTTTATGCTTTTAGCTTAATACTCCTTGATCTATTAAGTAGTTTATGTTTGATGTATGCCATATATGCTCTTGTATCTAGCATAGCTCTTTGATCTTCCTTGCAGGTACTCAAACGTGAAGAACAAGTAAGGAGCGAGGCCTGGAATGAAAGAATCAAAGCCATCCCCAAAGGATTGAGCAATTAGCATCAGAGCGAGGTAGGTTTCTCCTTCTCTCTACATTTGTTAAACATAAACTAGGAAAGTGTATGTTAGTTTGTTTAGTTTGTTGCTAGACCCATTCATTGGGCTAGAGGGATCACCTCTGTCCGTAGAGGGGATTTACCTTCACAACGCTTACCACTCATTAAAGTTTTTATTTTCAATCAAACAAACACCTCACATATTTAAATTCTCATTTCTTAAGGCAAAGTGGGTTGTTGGTCAGTGATAATCAGTTTAGGCTAATTTGTACTCCCATTTCTGCACTCAATGATATTAGTTTAATTGACCATAGGAGTCCCCCCTCTTCCAACCCCCCAAGCTAGGGTAGCTTAGTTCCCTTGGTCTAAAGTGTGGAGCAAGGCTACCAAGGTGACAAAGGGTAGCTTGCTTGTTGTTCCTCTAGGCTCCCCTGTTGAGGTTGGGATTTTTTCATCTTAGGGTAGATTTTGAGAGCTAATGGTGCCGTTCATCTTTAATATAATGGAGATTACAATACAGAATAAAAAGCATTCCACGATTGCCGCAAAGCTATGAAATGTTAATTTTCCACTGTTCTATGTTGTTACAATCACTTTAGCCCAATTCATTTCTTTATTTAGCAATCTTTCAAAACAATTTAATCTTCCAATGATCAATAGCAATTATAGATACAACAGTAAATGCAATGTACAGTATAAGACAATCAAGAGCAATAATAAGAGACACCAAAATTTGGTCAAAGACCAGGGGAAAACCCCACAAGGGGGAAAACCCTTTCAAATTCTTCTTCTTATTAGATTGTCATAAAATGTTCGGCAAAGAGTACAATGATCCAATTCACCAATCAAAAGTCAAAGTCAATCCTTTGACTATCCCACAAAATCAACCAACCAATATCCAAATGATGAGCCAAATGTCAAATCTGTCCCAAGTCAAATCTGGTCAAAGTCAATAGTAGTCAACAGCAGCAAATGATGCCCTAACCAGTCCTCAAGTCAACGGTCAACAGCCCTTCAAAAGTCTCGGTTAAACTGCCAATTAATGTGGCCTTCCATGCTGGTCAAAGATCACTCAAAACAGTCCCAAAATCCACAGTAAAACTTGGTCAATGGAGAGAGAAGGTCTGCAGTCATATCTGAAGCCAAGGTCTGCAGTCAACAAGAGTCAAACTGCCCAAAAATCCTCAATTTGTATGCCAAAGAATTCAGCCTACAAAATAGTCCAAAAATGCCAAGTCAAACTATGCCCAATCTCAAAAAGTCAACGCTGGTCAAAGACAGATTTTCATCCCAATCAAAATCTCCTCTCTCCTCCTCGCACGTGTGAAAGAGATCTGCAATTTTTCAGATGTATGAACCTCCAAGAGAAGAAGAAATGAATGTGTGAGATATGTGTCCAAATGAGGTGCCATTGAGTTGTATTTATAGGCGTTGGAGGAGACCCAATTTGTCTTTAAAGCCGACCTGAACTTTTGTGCACTTTTAGGTTTTCACATTGAAAATAATTTTTTCCTTAACTGAATGAAGTTTTTCCAAGTGCCAGGAGGGGTCTCTCTTGATGAGGAAGGTTGTCCAAATGAGGGAATTTGTCCCTGCGCTATCAAATTAACACTCACTCTCTGTTAGGGAGAAATTACTGACTACAACATGTCCCATCTCAAATGTCTCGTCATCATCAAGTCAAATGTCGTCTTTGCTCATCTCTACTCATCTTTGTTCATCTTTGTTGAACACTCTCGAATCTAAAAGAAGAAGAAATTGACATCATAGGAGAGCTTAAGCTACCACCTCAGAAACTGGATTTGTGAAAATTTCTAAACTGAAATTCTACTGCAACAACTGATTTATTTCACCTACTTATTCTTACAATAAGTTATTTACAAAATCCCTTCAGCAAATATTAAAATAAATTCTACTGCAATTATCACATATTTACATAGAGAAAATACATGCAAAAAAACCAATCACATCAACACAGTTGTTTTTGGACAATTGTCCCCGGAAAAAACCCCATGCGGGAAAATCAGTGTAGCAGATGAGGGTTTTATTAATTTTCAGCAACAGTCGCTTTTACAAGGAATGATTTTACAGAGAAACTGAAAGAAAACACCTGAGACTTTCCCTTTCTGGCTTTCTAACACTTTGGAGACCCTTCTCTCACTCCTGCGTCACTCTGCGTGGCTCTGAGTGGCTCTAGCCACAGTCCTAGCGAGGAGACCTAGCCGTTGTCATAATGAACCCTAGTCGTTGTCATAATGAAGCCCTAGCCGTAGTCAATGAAGCCTAGCCGCAGCCAATAAAGCCCTAGCCGCAGTTTATGAAGCCCAAGCCACAGCGAGATGAGGAAAGACCTAGCCACAGCAAGAGGAGACCTAGCCGCAGCAAGAGGAGACCTCAACATAAGCGTGAAGAAGTCTAGATGAACAACATGGAAATCTTTATGTGATGTAGGAGATAGCGTGGCAAATAAGGCAGCCTTAAGGCGTGAATTAAAGGGTTGTTAGCAAGGTTGGAAGTTACAATCATAAGAAGAAGCATTGTGTTGAAGAAGTCTATCTTCAAGACAACGTAGGGCGGATTAGGTTATGCATTTGGGTGTTGCCAAGACTAGACAGTTAGGTCGAGATCTTCAAGAAGGAAATGCTGCCATTTGAGTGTCATTTGGGCAAGCCGAAAGCTACAGCTAGCTGTTGTGCTAGGTCGCAGGCCATAGCACATAGCTAGAGGTTGAGTTAAGGGTTATCAAGGGTGGACATCACCTTTAGAAGGCAGTGTAGCATGAGAGAAGGGTCTCCAAGGTAAATCGCAGTCCTAAAAGGACTTGTCTCCTGACTGTGTGGTGGAACTAAAGCTACAAGACTTGCTCTAACCTACAATGCAGCAAACCTCAGTGCTAACATGTTGCAGCAAGGGCTACTAGATCGATGAACTCAAAGGATATGCTATAGCACTCTTAGTTATTGGTTGAAGACTGTCATGAGAACTCAGGGCTACATCTTTGAACAGTGATCATTAGCAGAATAATGGACTTTCTACTACTATCATAAATATCAGATTTGTATATTTGTACTATCTCTCTCTCTGTTGAACTATTGAAGAATATAAGAAGAATTGATCAAGGGTTTCCCCACATTGGGTTTTGTCCATGGCTGGTGCCACATCTTGTGTCCTCTTGTCTTGGCTTGTCTTCTAATGTTTATGTTTATGTTCTATCTGCATTTTACTATCATGCTAATGTGATTGCTAATCTGGATATTGATATTGGGCAAATAAGAAAATTGAAGTAAATTGCTCTTAAGCTTATAGAACATACCAAAATTTAACATGGTATCACAAGTGAGGTGAAGACAAAGCCCAAGCAAGAGTGAAAGAGCAATCACCGAAGACAGTTGGAAAGGACAAAAGGCTCAATGGGTTCCTCATCCCACTTCCCGGCTGAAGACAAGCTCCGTGAAAAGTCTAACTATCACAGATGGAAGATGTCTCTTGATCTGACATTGGAAGAATCAAGAATGGTGGAGCAAGAAATGCCTTCTAATAGAGGCAACCCCACTGCTTTCTCCGCTCATGCCAAAAATGAGAAATAATGCAGGGTCTAAAGGTCATTTCAATGGAAAGCCTGGATCTAAGGGTGGAAGGAAAGGCAGATGCTTTGCTTGCAATAAGTTTGGCCACTATGCGAGGGAGTGTCCAAATAGAAGGGACACATCACATGATGATGATCATAATCATTCTAGGGGCAACTTCAATAACAATGATCTAAGGAATGACAGGTACAATGGCAAAGGAAAAAGGAATATGGTACATCAAGGAAATGTTCAACCCTCCAAGAAAGTAAGGAACTCCAGGTATGAAGAATCAAATGTTGTTAACAATAAGCAAAAGGAGTATTATCTTATATCGGCCCTCTCCACTACCTCTCCTCCGGACTCTTTGGGAAATTGTCTTATTGATAGTGGTGCTTCAAGGCACTTCACCGGATACAAGGAAGCTCTCTCTAATTTGATAGAGAAGGAAACAAACTTGGAGATTATTCTTGGAGACGATACCACCTATTCCATAAAGGGTGTAGGAAATGTTACCATTAAATTGAATCAAGGTAACACGATTCATTTACAAGAAGGCTAGAAGCTTTATATGTACCTGATCTCAAGAAGAACCTAGTGTCAATTTCGGCAATGGAAGACAGAGGTTACAAGGTGGCATTCATCAATGGAAAGGTACATGTTTGGAAAAGAAATTTTAAAGATGCTTTTATTCTTGGGTTCAGGGTTAGCAATTTGTATCAAGTTGCGGGAAGTCCATTGGGGACCATGTCTTGTGACACGTCTCTTCAATCTGAACTACGGCACCAGAGATTTGCCCATCTTCATTGTAAGGCCCTATCTGATGTGAGACAGATGGTGACAGGGTTGTCTAAGTTCAAAGAAGAGCATGAAGATATATGTTCGGGATGTACCGAGGGAAAGCTTAAAAGGGGACCATTCCCCTCAAGTAATAGCAAGACCACAGATGTGGAACAACCCGAGGGGTTTGAGGTTCATGACCAGGAATCTCATATATGCAGGTTGAAGAAAGCTCTCTATGGTTTGAAGCAAGCACCCCGAGCTTGGTATGAGAGGATCGATGGCTATCTAATGAAGCTGGAATTCACTAGGAGTGAAGCCGGTCTGAACCTTTACTTTAAGGATGATACATCTCTCATACTAGTGCTTTATATGGATGACCTCTTTCTGACAAGTGCAGACCCTCTCATTCACAAATGTAAGAGGGAGTTGGATTCCGAATTTCAAATGAAGGACCTAGGACTGATGCACTACTTCCTAGAGTTGGAGGTCTGGCAAAAGCTAGGAGAAATTTTCCTATCTCAAGGAAAATAATGTTGTGAAGATATTGGAAAGATTTGGAATGGTGGACTGCAAGCATGTGACTACCCTAATGGAGCTTAACTTTAAGAAGTTATGCAGTAGTGCTGCCGAACCGGAATTGGGAAATGCTTCTGAGTATCGTCAACTCATAGGAGAACTGATGTTCTTGGTGAACTCCCGTCCGAATATATGTTTTGCAGTTAACACACTAAGCCAATGTATGGTTGAGCCTCATCACTCACATTGGATTGGTGCCAAGAATCTTCTGAGATATCTTCGGGGCACAATCTCTCATGGACTGAGATACACTGTTGGAGATGTGAGGCTGCATGGTTATTCTGACGTTGATTGGGCAGGCAGTATGGTGGATCACAAAATCACTTCTAAGTGTTGTGTCTCTTTGGGTTCTGCTTCGATATCCTGGATGAGCAGGAAGTAGAAGTCGGTTGCTTTGAGCACCGCTGAGGCCGAATACATAACTGTGAGTATGGCCTCGTGTGAAGTTGTCTGGTTGGGGAAGATCTTCAATGAGCTATTTGGACACGAGTTGGAAACCATCGTGATCCTCTGTGACAACCAAAGTGGGATCCAATTATCAGAGAATCCAGTATGTCATGATCGCTCCGAGCACATAGACATCAGGTACCACTTTATCCGGGATATGGTACAACAAGGAGCAATAAGGCTCTATCACATTGGAATTGATGAGCAACTCGTCGATATTATGATGAAGCCCTTGGCAAAGGTCAAATTCTTGACTTTTCAAGAACGACCAAGAGTCGTGGAGAGATCCTCTCTTGAAGGTCCTATATGATATGGATATTGAACTCTGGGAGCTCCAGGGGGCATGGGGTACTTCTTGGAGAGATGAGAAACCATAGGGTGAGTGGTTCAGCCTTCCCCTAGTGGTTTGCTATGTAGGCAGGATGAGTGGTTCATCCTTCTCCTGCTGAGACACAATGATAGGGTGAGCGGTCCAGCCTTCCCCTAGTGATTTGTTGTGTACAGGGTAAGTAGTTCAGCCTTCGCCTAGGATACCCCATGGCAACATGTAGGCAGGATGAGTGGTTCATCCTTCTCCTGCCGAGACATCCTACCCATGCAGTCTGGGACTCATGGGAAGTACCTCTCATCTGGCCAATGAGTAGGGAAATGAGAATGGGGACCATAGTACTACCGATGGACGCATCGTTTACTATCGTACTACCTATGTTAGGATGTTATTGATCTGGGATCAATTGGAACTGACTTCGGGTCAGTAAGAGTGGTATGAGACACTCTTTATTTGGAACTGATTTCGGATCAGTAAGAGTGGTAGGAAACACTCCCTTTATTTGGAACTGGTTTCAGATTAGTAAGAGTGGTATGAGACACTCTCTTTATTTGGAACTGATTTCGGATCAGTAAAAGTGGTATGAGACACCCTCTTTATTTGGAATTGATTTCGGATCTGTAAGAGTGGTATGAGACACTCCCTTTATTTGGAACTGATTTCGGATTAGTAAGAGTGGTATGAGACACTCTTTATATGGGACTGAATTCAGGTCAGTAGAGAATGGTATGATACATTCTCGATCACTTCTTCTTCATAGTTCAGCAGAGCAGAGCAAAGCAGTGCAGGGCACTACTTTGATGGCAGAGATAGTATAGACTAGCAGATGGATTGGTAGATGGAGTTCTCCCTAGTTGAGAGGGAGTGTTAAAACTGGCAACAATGCCAAACTCCATGTGGGGTCACCTTATTTATGGCAGCTAATATTTTTCTTGGATTCCTCTCTTCGAGAGGTGTGGGATTGATCTAAAGATCATCCGATTCCAACATGTATTTATGGAGATATGGATTTATTTATATTATTTGACAATTTGTCAAGGTCGACCAACAACCAAATAACCCCCAGCTCAACCTCAACATTACATTATAAATAGAGGAGACCTCAAGTCGTTTGAGGCACACACATCTCCCATGATCTCTCTCCACTCGTTTGGGTTTGGTGGAAAGAGAGGTCAAGAGGGAGACCTTGGATCTAGTCGCAGTCCTAGAAAGGAGACCTAGCCGTTGTCATAATGAAGCCCTGGTCGTAGTCAATGAAACCTAGCCGCAGTCAATGAAGCCCTAGCCACAGTTTATGAAGCCTTAGTCGCAGTCAATGAAGCCTAGCCACAGTCAATGAAGCCTAGTTGCAATCAATAAAGCCCTAGCCGCAATTTATGAAGCCCTAGCCACAACAAGACGAGGAAAGACCTAGCCGCAGCAAGAGGAGAGCTCAACATAAGCATGAAGAAGTCTAGATGGATAGCGTGGAAATCTTTGTGTGTTGTAGGTGACAGCGTGGCAAATAAGGCAGCGTTAAGGCTTGAATTAAAGGGTTGTTAGCAAGGCTGGAAGTTACAGTCATAAGAAGAAGCATGGCGTTGAAGAAGTTTGTCTTCAAGACAGTGTAGGGCAGATTAGGTTATGCGTTTGGGTGTTGCCAAGAGTAGACAGTTAGGCTAAGATCTTCAAGAAGGAAACACTGCCATTTGAGTGTCATTTGGGCATGCCGAAAGCTATGGCTAGTTGTTGTGCTAGACCGCAGGCCATAGCACACAGCTAGAGGTTGAGTTAAGGGTTGTCAAGGGCAGACAGCACCTTTAGAAGGCAGTGTAACATGAGAGAAGGGTCTCCAAGGTAAACCGCAGTCCTAAAAGGACTTGTCTCCTGACTGTGTGGTGGAACTAAAGCTACAGGGCTTGCTCTAACCTATAATGCAGCAAACCTCAGTGCTAACATGTTGCAACAAGGGCTACTAGATTGATGAACGCAAAGGATATGCTACAGCACTCTTAGGGATTGGTTGAAGACTATCATGAGAATTCAGGGTTGTAGCTTTGAGCACTCATCATTAGCAGAATGATGGAATTTTTATTGTTGTCATAAATATCAATTTTGTATATTTGTACTATCTCTCTCTTTGCTAAACTATTGAAGAATATAAGAAGATTTGATCAAGGGTTTCCCCACATTGGGGTTTGTCCCTGGCTGGTGCCACATCTTATGTCCTCTTGTCTTGGCTTGTCTTCTACTGTTTATGTTTATGTTCTATCTGCATTTTACTATCATGCTAATGTAATTGCTAATCTAGATATTGATATTGGGCTAATAAGAAAATTGAAGTAAATTGCTCTTAAGCATAGAACATACCAAAATTTAACATCAAGTGAAGATGCTTCATTAATGATAATATCTTCAACTTGCCTTTCTTGGATGATGTTGACTTCTTGAAGATGCCTTGTTGATGATGGTTGTTGCTTTGATGGTGATCTTCTTTGAGAATGTTTAAGATGTGAATATTCTTCAATGTGAGGGATATGACTTTTGACTTATTTTGGAGATGATGAAGTGTTCTTTCTTGCTTCCTTTGGTTGAAAATTGTAAAATCAGTAAGCTTCCCAAGAATGCTTCAATTGTAGAGTCCTTGAGTGGAGATAGATTCTTTTGAATGAAGACGAGTCCTTGAGGTCTTCTCCTTCTTCAAAGCGTTGTTGCTTCTAGATGGTATGACTCTTGTGATGAGATGGGTATTCCTCCTTAATGCTTCTTAGTCCTTTCCTTCAAGATCATACTTCTTGATTATCTTCTCGTATTTGACCCTAATATGTGTCCTTCTTCAATGATGTGATCTTCAAGCTACCTTTTCTTGTCTTGTCACCTTAGCTCTAATACCATGTTGATAAATCTAGGGCAGTTGGATTAGGTGATTTCTCTTACTTTGATAATTATTTGTGATGTATTTCTACTTAACTTGATTAGTTCCTTCTTTCACTTGATTATAATTAGTGTTCTTATCATCAAACAACTATCAAACAATAAAGAACAGTGAGACAAGAGGACACAAGATATAGGCTATTAGCCAGGGCCAAAACCTTTCCTCTTGAGAGGAAAACCCATAAGAATTCTTCTCTTCTTATAGAACTTCAAATGATAAATTCCAAGACCTATGACCCTTGACCAAGACCCCTCCAAGACCAAGTCAAGTCTCTTCTTTGATTAGCTCTCCCTCCACAAGGTCAACGCTAGTCAAACTTGTTGCAACACTATAGATTTCGGCTTCTCTTCAAATTTTCAGCCTCTATCACAGGTCTGCAACTCTCAGCCTACATGTAATCTTTGCGGTTCCACACGTGTGGACAGATTAAGGAAGATTTGTAAGTCTTCTCTTCTTCGCTTTGGTTGAACCATCTTCCTTGACAATTCGGCTAGCAAACTGATCCTTGACACTTTGTTTCGGCCTCCTAAATCTACTGTAATTCTTGATCTCGCTGCCACAAAAAGTAGCCCTAGATTCTGTCACACGTGTGAAGGAAAGTAGCCCCAAAATAATTCAACATTAGCTCAGTTTTCTTCTAGTGAAGTTGCAGAACCAATAGACTTTTATCTCTTCCTTTTCGCATTTCTGGAATGATGAATGGATGCTCCTCAAGTGTGATCGACTTCCTAGTATATAGGCTTCTTGGAGAGCCCTAATAGGCCAACTTGCTCCTCTTGGTAGGCCGACATGTCATCTTTTGAAGGTTGACTTGTTGTCACACTTATGATAAGGTCTTGGAGGGTCTTTGACTCAAATAATTTTTTCTTTACAATATGTAACATGCCCAAAAGGGACTTCCATACATGACAATGACTCAATTGACTTGTAGACTCAATGACAAGCCCTAGAAGCACTCAATGGGTGCTTGACCTATAAATCAAATAACCTTGAGCATGAAACCCATGCCTCAAGAATAACAATAATAATTTTATTTTTCTCTTTACATCAAATACATGATTACATATATCATTATGAAGACCGAACCTAGTTACACATTTCAACACTTAGCTCCTTTGGGACTTCTTCCCTTTACTGTCTTCTTGTGTTGCTCCAACGAAGACAAACTTTGGGTCGGAGGGCTGCCACCTATCACTGCAAGATGTCCTTCTCCAACAATGAACTTGGGCTGATGTAACCTACTTCTTTGACTTCCTTCCTTTGTCCTTCAAGGATCAATCCTAAGCTTACCCAAACAACCTACCTCTCCTAGCAGTTCAAGTGTCCTTCCTTGCACTGCACTTAGGGCTCCTTTGAGCACCTCCTTACTACCCTCCAACAACCTTGAGATACCCAACCAAATATGTCCAACATGGAAAATTCATCCACTAGCAACAAATCAACCTCAAACAAATCATCACATACCTTTTTCTCAATGTTTTCGGTCTGCTCCTTCTGTTGTAGGTTTTGACCTAGTTAGGGCTAATGTAAGACTAGGTCAGCACCTTATTTTTCCTTCAAAACCCTTACTACAGTTGTGGCTTGCCTCTTCATGTAATCTATTTCCGCTAGCTACCACTTAAGGACTAGTTTGCAATGTTTTTAGGCCTTTTGGCCCCTCCTAAATAGGCACCATAGACTTCGAGCCTCACTACAACTATTAGAGGGAATGCGACCTACAAACAAAGGTTTGTCCACACGTCTAATGTCCCACAAAAATCCTAGAACTTAACCAAATCAACTCAACCCCTGATCCTGATCTCTACGACCCTCAAACAGTCATAAACGATGCCAAAACAAGCCTCCTCCTCATTCGTTGAGGTCTGCCCTGTTCTGTGGCCCAAACAAAAGTATTTGTCTTTTGTTTTGTTGCTTATTGAATGTGAGAAATAAGCTCCAATATCACCTATATTTATACACATTCACTTGGGCTCCAGTGACTAGCATGAGGGCACATTCTTAAGCCTGGTCGACTTAAATTATGTGCCACAAGCCCACAGAAGTATATAAAAATTAATATCTTAGTGTTTAGAGCTCTGATCTTGGTGCTTGAAGTTGACTCTTTCTTCTCTAAGAGTCCTCTTCCATCTCCAAGAGTCAAACCAATAAAACTCCTCATGGTTTTGGCCCCATGCCTTTGGGTACAAAACCCCAAGCTTGGGTTCTAAGCTCACAAAGCACATTTGTGGTGCTCATTCCTCCAAACCCCAACCCCTAGAGCTTGGAGTACCTCCCAAGCTAAAAATATCAACACTCTTCCTCTCAGTTTAGGCCAATTCTTATACAACACAAGCAGGAAACCCTAAAAATAAAGTTTTTGATATTCTTTAGAAATAAAGGGATTATGGACTATCGGGACCAATGTCTATCTAATTGGACAACAAAGTCAAGATCAAAGGGAAAGAGGGTTTGAATGGGATGGAGAAAATGTAATTAAGCCACTCACTGATGTGCCATAATTAGGTTTATTACCCATCAATATACTTGGGTAACCCTAGGAGAAATTTGTTCGCCTATGATGCATCTTGTTAGCCAATAGCCCTACCATGATCCACATATAACCAGCGTCACATGCCCCTCATCCATTTTTCGATCAATGCACTCATTGATCTAGCCTACTCATTTGATGAAGGTTGGTCATCTATTATGTGGTACTTTAACCATTTTCGCATTCAAGTGCTTTAATTTAATGTTTAAGGCACTCTAGTATGGATCACAAGTAGAAATTGATTATAGATTGCTATTGGTTGTGTACTTGTTCCATTACTTCACCTCGGTGGTTATCATGTGTCCTTAGTCCAATGTAACCTTCCTTAGGGTCTTTCTTTCACTATCTAGGAGGAGAACAAATAAGAGGCTTTGATGATGGTAGTGCTCCATGTTAATCATACTCAACACCTGTCATCATTCCCCAATGTCCATTATCCCATCTTTTGATTGCTTGTTGTCAGTCGCTCATAATAGTTCCCTGTTAGCCCTGTCCTATGAGAAGAAAGGGCTAAAAATACTCAAGGTTGATGCAACCACAAAAAAAGAAAATGCATAAGCCAAATATCAAAATGCAATAGCAAAGGATGCAAAGTAAGCAAAAACCAATTGTAACTTGAGCTTTACCCCCTCTTATATGGCCACTCGTCCCAAAGAGTATCCATGCATATCACACCTATCAAAGTAAAAGGAACTCTTAGTGAACATCCCAACCCCAATGACACAATAAACCAATCATCATAAAAAGGATATCATATCATCATTATTGCTTGATAGAACAATAAAGCTTGTTAAACAATATCAAAGCAAGAAAGAAAAAGGCAAATATGGGGGCTTGGAAAAACAAAGATGAGGGAAGGAAACTAAGCAAATAAGCACTCTCTCTACAAAGGCATTCATGGAAAATGATTTTGCATAACCCAGTATGAGATTGTGACACCTTTCATGAAGTAAACCCAAGCCATAACACCTATCATTTGAAAGAGTCAACCTAGGTATTCTTCTTGTTCCTCCCCTTAGGGTTGGAAGCAACTACTAAATGTAGATTTTTTGTAGCTTGGGAAGGTACTTCTAGACTTGTACCTTGACTAGAATGCCTTGACTAGAAGGACTGTTTTTTTGCCTCTTTAGGAGCTTGCATGCGACATGCAAGGCATGCATGTCAGTTGCATGCGACATGCGGAGTGTGCAAGTGAGTTGCATGCATGCAAATTAGTTGCATGTGACATGCATGTAATACAAGCTAAATTTATGCCTAGTACTTGAGTTAAAGTAAAGAAAGTTAACTAAAGTTAAGAAACTTATCTTCAATTAAGTTGACGAGCTAATTTTGGTCGTCAATCTTAGCTTAGAAAAGTTATAAATGGCGCCTAAGGGTTGAGGGAAAGACACAACAACAACACAAAGTTGACAGCGACATCTCAGTGAGAGTGTGTTGGGTTCGAGAGAGTGTAGAGGGGTTGGAGATCTAGATCTGCAAGAGAGGCAATATCTACTTGATCAAATCCAGAGTATTTTAATCTGTGTTTTCTCAATTGAGCCATTATCCCAAGACGACAACCCAAGTAAATTTTGAGTTTCATTAATGATGAACTAATTTGTTGGGCAGAAATTTGTTTGTGATTCATATCGTAATTTACTTCCACTAAATATTTTTTGTTAGGAATCTTTTGGAATTAAATGTCGAGTGCTAGGTTTTAGAAAATCTAACATGGTATCACAGCCAAAACCTAAATCGATCTCGAAATCACAAGCGTTGGGTTCATATTAAATCGTCGGAGCCAGGTTTGGTTGGGATCATACGAACTAAAAAAAAATTAAGGGCAGAAGTAAATCGTCTAGCCGAAAGGAAATTTATTTCCCACATTTCGAATTGTTTTTTAAAGGGCACGTTTTTTGTTTAAAAAAAAATGTGATTAGGGGCGACTAGGTGGCCGACAAGCTTGACCTAGCCGCCAACAAGCAACATCGTCTGAGTCGACAAGCTACAAGGCTATGGCAGAGGAGGATCTTTGGAGGTGGCCTAGGTGTTATATGTGTCAGGGTTGAAGACAAACTTGCTCTCAGTCTCGGCTCTAGAGGACATAGGGTATGATGTTTGTTGGAATTTGGGTAGCTCAGGAGGTATTTCCGAGTGGAGAAAACCCACCAAAAGTAAGTTGGTTGGGCAAAGTACCCAAGTGGATGGGGTTTTGGACCCAAAGTTGTGGGTTTGGGACCAAAGGTAAAAGATTAATTATTAAATGGTTGAGTGGGTAAAACCCTAAAGGGCCAAGGGTTCCCTAAATAACCTAAAGGAAAACTATAAATAGGAGGCCAAAGGAAAGGCCTAGACACACAAGTGGAGAAGGATTTTCACTTGCGGAGAGAGGGAGGCTAAAGGACCTAGCCACAAATCTACCTTAGAGAAGCCACAATAGCAAGGAAGGAGGTCGAGTTTCTCCATGATTCGATTAGCTAAATGAGTCGTTGCCAAAAAGGAGAAGTAGGCCAAGTAGAAGGATCTAACCACAGAGGTCACAAAGGCAACTGCAAAGGGCCTCAATCTGTCACAAAGCAGGCCGAGAGGCTTCAGGATCCCTAGGAGCAGGGATTGAGCTACATCAAGTTGAGAAAAAGGCTAGCGAGACTGTTATTTTGTGGAAGAGAGATTTCTAAGTAGTTTTTGTGAAGTTGTTCATCAAAGGAGAGCATGAACAGTTGGGTTTGAAGGCTAGAATGTAATGATCTTGATGGACAAAGTTGATTGTGTGTAGTTGTCGATTTGGGGTTGAGTTATGCAGTGACCTTGAAGGATAAAAGCCACTATCAGAAGTTGATTAGACAAAGAAATTAAAGGAGCAATTTCTCTACAAGAGGAGGCAAATGGAAGCCAGGTGCCAGTGACAAAATAGGACTGAAAGCATTGTTGTAAAAGGGGCTACATCAGCAAGTAAGTTGGTTATTTTTGTCATTGTTCTTTTGGGCAGGTTGATAGTCAAAGGGTATTGCCAGGGCTTTGTAAGGGCCATGATCTTTGGTAAAGGAGCCCTATGTTTTCTTTATTGATGGACTAATAAAAACAAGTTTTGGGCCATATATATTTGTCTTGTGTACTTTCATTGATTCATTGTTGTTACATTTCCATTGTGCAAAGTGTTTTGGTTGTACATGCCTAGTGCGTTTGTGTGCTTGGGAAGCCATAGACCTGACCTAAGGAGTAAGGAAAATCCAATAATGTTGAGTTCCAAAAGGGACAAGTATTCATATGTTCAAAGGAAGCTATCCAGGACATAGCAATTAGGCTTGGTGTCAGGAAGGGTAAGTGGTACAGCGTGGAGGGCCTGGAGGGCCAGCTTTTAAGCAGATCCACGAGGATATTGGATCGTGGATCAATGTCAGTGATAGAGATTGAGCAGAAATTTTGAAGACTGAGTTGATATTGGGGACTCAGCATTCTAATCTGGAAGATGGGCAGGAGGCCTCTTCCATATCTGTCAAGACCAGCTGATATGAGCTAACATTGATGGATGATCAGAAACAGGATCCTAAGAGCATGGTTGGAAGGAACAAGTCTTAAAATTAGATTCTAAAGCAGCTAGCAAGGAAGTCTTCCAATTCAGAGGGAGCACCTACGGTAGTGGATGTCATGGTGGAATTAGAGACAGAATCACATGGACTGGTTTTTCTAGAACTACTTCCCTCGCGAGGAGGGAGTATTGATTTTTTGTAGCTCGGGCAAGTATTTCTAGCCTTTTGTCTTTACTAGAAGGACCTTTGTTTGCCTCTTTAGGAGCTTGCATGTAACATGCGAAGTGTTGAAGCAAGTTGCATGCATGAGGATTACTTGCATTTGACATGCATGAGACATGCACGTAATGCAAGCTAAATTTATGATTGGTACTTGAGTTAAAGTAAAGAAATCCAGATAAGAAAGTTAACTAAAGTTAACTAACTTATCTTCAGTTAACTTGAAGACCTAATTTTGGTTATTGATCTTAGCTTAGAAAAGTTATAAATTGAGCCTAAGGGTTGAGCCAAAGGCACAACAACAGCACAACATTGAGAGCGGCATCTCAGTGAGCGTATGCTAGGTCTGGGAGAGTGCAGAGCAGTTGGAGATCTAGATCTGCAAGAGAGAGCAGATCTACTTGAATAGATCTAGAGTATTGTAATCTGTATTTTCTTAGTTGGGCCATTATCCCAGGACGGGAGCCCAAGTAAGTTCTAAGTTCTATTAATGATGAACTAATTTGTTGGGCAGAAATCTATTTGTGATTCATGTGATTAAAATCGTAATTTTCTTCTGCTAAATATTTTTTGTTAGGAATCTAACTGGGTTTTTCAACAATTTATTGCTTGGAATTAAATGTCGTTTGTTGGGTTTTGGAAAATCTAACAATAAGGTCATGTGATAACCTTCCTATACCTAAGTATGGTAACTTGTGCACAATCATAAGCTAGTAGGACATTGGAAGATAATACTTGTGAGAAGTACTTTGATGCATTTGATATTGAATATGGTCCACCTTGATGCTTTATGGTTCTTGTACCCATGATGCTCATTGCACTTGATTCCTTGAGTATGTGTTAAGTGATTCTTCCGAGCATAGTCAGGATCCCTTGAGGGATAATTTGATGTTGCTTTGGAAGTTGGTCAAGGATGTCCAACCACACTCCATAATGACGTAGGACACTTGATGGAGGACGTCAAAGCCTTTTTGAGGAGTATTGGCCTTGATTAGGACTAAGCACAAATTGTTGATTTCTAGTAAGTCTCAAATTTTGCAGGGAGGCTTGGGCACATGTATTCCAACGAACCCAGAAAGCGTTTTGGGAAATTCCACCCAAAAACAGTTTTATTAAAATAATTAATTATTTTTAAAGGGGCCCTAAGTCTAAACTTAGGAAAATAAAATAATTAAAGGGTATTAATATAAACTGTGGGTGTAACTTCTAGAAGAAGGCGAGGATCAAGCAGAAATGATCTTAGCCATTGATTAGCTTCTAATCTGGGCCGTTGAATGTCAACGAGGAGATTATTTAAGGAGGCTTGAGAGTCATTTGGAAAGACACACAGAGAGTTCAGAATTTCGATTTTCTGAAGCAGAGCAACTGTCGGGAGAATTTCGATAGTGAGTTGTTGCAGAGAGGAGCAGAGAGAATTTTGGCTGGAGGATCTTCTTTGAAGCCAAGAATACTCAGCAAAGAGGCAGAAAGACACACAGAGGAGACAGCGCAGAGGGCAAAGAGGGTGACGCAGAGCCAGGAAGGGCTCACGCAGGCCCCACGCAGAGCAACGCAGCAGCTTCCAGCACAGAGGTCTGAATTTGCTAAAGGAGTCGTCGTTTCTAAGTCGGGAGGGCTAGAAAAGGCTCCTGAAGGCAGATCGATTCTCAGTTGGGCTGACGCAGTGACTTAGAGGTTGATGCAGAGCCCACATAGGGGCAGCATAGAAGTCGCCGGGAAACTCGCAGTTCAGCTATCGAATCAGTCGGGATCAGCAGTGTTGAGTGAGGTAATCTCACCAGTCTTTCTTGCCAAGTGATTTTCTTGTAACCGGATTGTCGGGAGGGCATCCAGAGTTGTATTCAGAATACTTCTACATAATAATAAAAAGCCTCAGATTTGTTGCATCGGTTTTTCCTGCATTGGGTTTTTCTGAGGACATTTGTCCAAAAAATACTGTGTATCTTTCTCTATTGTTTTGTTCTTGTTTTGGGCAAATTAATTAATTAAGTGAACATTGCAGTTGTATTAGCTTCGATATTTGCTGCAGGAAGCAATAAATAATTTGTTGCAGTAATTAACAAATAGGATAAATTTAATCAGTTGCTGCAGTAGTAGATTTGGGTGGATTCTCGAATTTTCACACAAATAATAACCCTCCTCCAAACCCAGGACCTTGGACATTAACCTTTAATGCTAGGGAATTGGCTTAGAGATTTGGTGCACCCTAGGAACAACAAAATGCCCCTAGACTAGCACTGTACCTTCTTGATGGATGTTGCTCTTTTCTTGATGATTGATGATGATGATGATCACTTGGGACCCTTTGGAGGGATAGATGCACCTTCTGCCTTGATGACATCATGTCCTAGGTTGATGATATCATCCTAGCATCCCATTTGATGATGATGTGAGCCTTTTGAGGATGGCGTTGGGCTTGAGAGGACCATTTTTGTGATGAAGCACCTCACCTGGATGGAGAAACATGACATATGGGATAAAAAATCCCTTGAGTTATTCATTGCACCATTTCATGGAGAGACATGCCTTTTGGATGATGACATCACCCTTAGAGGATTTTAAACTCATGTGTGGGCTAACTGAGTCTTTTTTTCATGATACTTAATTGTTTTGGCTATCTTTGGGGGTCAAGTTGATGACCCATCCACCTTGTATCATGGATTCAATAATTTTTTGGGCTTTTATTCTAAATTGAAGGAAATCAACTTTGTTACCCTCATATAAATAAGGGAGTCAATTTCCTCTTGGATCATTGACACACTTGGATTATAACTTCCCTTCATTAGTGATTTCTCACTCTTGTGCATAATGGAGGCCTAATTGAGTGACTTTCTTGGGTGGATTTTATGGTGTTATGTGATATATTTTCTTAGGTACTCATGGTGGATCTTGGATGTTGCATGGTGAAATAAGTTAGTTTATTTGCTTTATCTTGGTACTATGTTCCACAAAATTAATGTTTTTGTGCTAAGTTAAGAGCATCTCTATCGGATTATGCCAAGTGATGAAAAGAAGAGTATAGGAGACAAAACTTGCGAATAGAAAAATATACATCAAGAGAACAAAAACAAGTCCAAAAAATCAAAGGTTGAATTTGATGCCTCAAGCTCATATAGAATGTTCAATGGTGGATCGCCATTCCCCCCTTACTAATGGATTCTTTCCCATACATTTGGGATGTAGAACAATATCAAATTTCTTTCACTAAGGGCTGACATGGATGCAAAAGTGTTCAAGGTTTTGTATGCATGGGGCATACCATTCAATGTTCCTTGTTCATCCTAGTGGCATAACATGGTACAAGCCATCAACAATGCCACTATAGGGTACAAGAGCATTGAGTATGACAAAAACAAAGCCATGGAACTTGACAAGGAAAAAGCCAAAATCCATAGTGCTCTAGAACAATTTATAAATGATTGGACCAAATATGGGGCATCCATTATTTCTAATGGTTGGACAAGTGTTAAAAGTAGGTTAATGATAAATATTCTTGGTATGTCTACTAGTGGCATGGTCTTCAACCCATGACAACTCAAATCATTACCAGACCAATATTATTGTACATCCCTTAATTAAAACCATTCAAAAGATTGGGTCGTACAATGTCATTCACGTCATTCCTGATAATGTTATTAACTGTAAAGTAGTGGGAACAATCGAGGATATGCACCCTAACATTGTTTGGTCTTAGTGTTTGGTGCATTAAACCTCTTGATGCATGACATTATTAAGTAGGAGCATGATTATAAATGGATTGGTGCATTATACAAGAAAGGGAAAAGAATGATAAAATTTATTACCAATCATAGTCATGCCCGCTATGTGTTAGATTTCTTTAAAACCTAGTAAACTAATTTGTAATTTTCTAAGTGCAAAAACCAAGAAACTCAAATAACTGATATTCTAGAAATTAAATCACAAATAGACTAAGTTTTCTAACTTAATATGCATCGCGGAAATTAAAGCAGAAGACAAACACATCAAACCATAGAACACAAGATATACCCAAGAAACCCCAAATCTAAGGAAAACCTACAATGCTATGTGTGCTTTCTTATTCTTCTGCAGCAAAAGATCTTCTTTTGAGAATTACAATAAAGGAGAAACTTCCCAATTTATCACAAGAAAAATACTTGACCACTCTCTAGCTAAATTGATTCCCTTTGCACTAGATATGCAAAACTCTTACGTAGATCAACAATTTGACCCACAATGCATGCACACTTCCTCTCTCCTACATGCACATGCAAATAGACCTTTGCCCTGGGTTGTATAGGCTCAGCCCTCACTTGATTTCTTCTGCTTGGATTTTGAATTCTGCGATCTGTTGAAACTCACTCTTACTTCGCTACTCTCTCACCCCTGCTTATGCTCAACTAACTTACCACCAACTCACTCTATCTCCTCTTATAATTTCGACCTCAACCCTAATCTCCATCTCAATGGTTGAGATTAAATCGTGATCAATGGTTGAGATTAAATCATAAGTTAACTTGAGAACTTTTACTTTTTCCTAATTCTAACTTTAGGAAATAGTTAAATAAATTAATATTCTACTAAAGTGGCAACCTTTTGTGTTCTTCTGCTAGTCTTAGCACTTAGATAAGCAGAACACTTCTTCCCTACTCCAATCAACACTCCCTCTTAGAGAGGAAGGCGTTTTGCGCTACACCCAACTTCTCTCTGAGGTAAACAAATTCAGTCCCTCGGAAAGCCTTGGTCAAAATGTCAGTTGCCTGCTGCTCTACTGGTACGTACTGGAGTGTAACGACATCTCTTTGCACAATATCTCTAATGTGGTGATAATGTATGTTGATGTGCTTGGAGCAATCATGAAATACTGGATTTTCAGAAAGATTGATGCAACTCTAGTTGTCACAGTGTATCACTGTAGGCTCCAACTCTGTTCTGAACAAGCCCACGAGAAGCTTCCTCAACCAAATAGCTTCGCACCCCGCCAAACTAGTAGCCATGTACTCAGCCTAGATTGAACTCAATGCGACTAATCTTTGCTTCCTACTGAACCAAGAAACGGTTATTGATCCAACACTGAATGCACATCTCAATGTGCTCTTCTTATCTGTGGAGCTCCCTGCCTAATCTGCATCAATGAAGCCCTCAAGTTTCAACTCATTAACCTATTTATACCACAACCCATGCTCTATTGTCTCCCTGAGATATCTCAATCTGTGCTTCGCAGCAACCCAATTCAGTCTGGTCAGCTCAACCAAAAACTGACTCAAAGAGTTGATTGCAAAACATATATCTGGTTGCATGTTCACCAAATACATCAATGACCCAATCATCTATAGGTAAAGTGTGGCAAGGAAATAGGGCATCAGCCCCATATCCTTCATCTCAAACTCGCTTGCAAGATAACTCTTACACTCCTAGATGAACTTGTCTACACCTATCAAAATCAGACCATCCACATATAGCACCAAAATAAGCAGCTCGCCTCCAACAACAATGAAATAGAGGTTGGGGTCCGCTTCACACTTGATGAAGCCCAATCCCTAACTATCTATTCAAGCATGCCATTCCTGCAAAGCCTGCTTATACCCATATAAATCTCTCTTGGGTCTACATATGTGTGTATCTCTATTGCATGTCTCGAATCCCTCCGGCTACTCAATGTAAATATACTCCTCAACAACCCCATTGAGGAAGGTTGTCTTTAAGTCAATCTAGTGGATCTTCCACCCCAACTGTGTTGCAAGTGCTATAACTGCTCTAACAGACGAATACCTGAAAAGTGGGGTGAAGGTCTCATCATAGTCAACTCCCTTTATCTGCGAGAACCCCTTGGCCACAAATATTGCCTTGTACTTCTTGATACTCCCATCATCTCCATGCTTGATCTTGTAGACCCAACAAGAGCCTACCACAAATTTTCCCTATGGCCTCGGCACCACCTCTCAGACATTGTTGTTCATGATGGAAGCATACTCCACCATGGCATCTAGCCACACCTAATGAGTGGCTACCTCCTGATAACTAGAAGGCTCGGCATCTATCAACTCGGTCATAAGTGCCATGTATCCTGTGTACCTTTGTGGTTGTCTACTCTGTCGAACTGAAGTACTTGAAGCACCAACTTGCTCCTGTGCCTCCTGGATCAACTGATCTACCCATATCGCTCTCCTTTTCCCTGTGTTGGGAGTCACTAACTAATGGACCCCACTCGCTCTTCCATCTGCATGTCCTTCTCGTCCTCATCCTTCCCACTCACAACTGTGGTCTGAGGTCCTGGCTAAGCTTCCTGCTTGGGAGCCCAGTGCTCCTCCTCCTGCACAATAGCCTACTTGCGCTCTAAGGACTTTCTCAAAGTCCTATCCTCCTTATACTTCACATCTCTCCTGATGACGGTCTTTCTCTGTGCTGGAATGTACACACTGTACACCTTGGATGTCTTATTGTAACCCACGAAGATCCCCTTCTCAGTTGTGGGCTCCAACTTCTTCCTTTTCTCCTCTGGTACATGGCAATATACAAGGCTACCAAATATGCGGAAATGAGACACATCCAGTTTCTTCCCTGTAAGTGCCTCCTCTAGGGTAACTCATCCCAAACCTCTGTGTGGGCTCTGGTTCTACAAGAAAATTATTGTATTGCATGCCTCCGCCAAAAGAAAGTTAGGTAGCCCCTGGTCATGCAACATGGCTTTTACTGCTCCAACTATGGCCCCGTTCTTGCACTCTACCACCCCATTTTGTTGAGGATTATATGGTGTGGTCAACTCCCTCTGGTGCCCTCCTTGGCACACAACTACTTGAATGCGTTTGAGGTGTATTCCCCACCATTGTCCGACCTCAATGCCTTGATCTTCCTACCAGTCTGGTTCTCAACCAAGGCCATAAACTCCAAAAACTTCGAGAAGTCCTCATCCTTCTTGTTCATGAAAAATATCCAGGTCTTCCTCACATGATCATTTATAAAAGTGACATAGTACTTGTACCCACTAAGGGATACTGTAGAGAAAGGACCACATACATATGAATGAACAAGGTCCAAGATACCCTTCGCCCTGTCATCTCTACTAGGAAAAGATGACTTGACATACTTGCCAAGTGTGCAACCCTTGCACACCTCATGTTGATCCACGCTGCACTGTGGCACCTCTGTCGCTATCTCCTTAAGAAGTTTCAGCGCTCCATGGTGCAGATGCCCCATGCGCCTATGCCACAACTCTCCAAGCTTGCTACCTAAGTCACAACCTACTCTGCTTCTCAATGGTGCGGCTATCTCAAATTGTAGTATATGTAGGCTCTTGTGCCTAACCCCAATCTGCTTCACTACCTTAGAGTCTGAGCATCTTATAAAAACCCTACCATGTCAGAAGGTCACCCTGTACCCCTTATCCTCCAATGTTGAAGTTGAAACAAGATTCTTCTTGAGCCCCAGTACATAAAGAACATCTCTGAGATATAGAGGGTTTCCAGGCTCCCTCTCAAAACGAACTGTACCAATACCCTTGACTCTATACTTTCCATCGTCTCCCACCTCTATGTTAAATTGCATGCCCTTCCCTGACAATTTGCTAAAATACTTCTTGTTTCCAATAATATGACAAGGCGCACCACTATCCACTGAACTTGCCATATAGGCAATGAGTGAAAACTCCTCCTCAAAATGAAAATAGAACTCATCTATCTCTGTAGGGGTTGTTACTTGGTCCTTCTTGGACCCTTTCTTCCTATTAGGGCATTTAGTAGCGTAATACGCAAACTAGTGGCACGAGAAACACTTGATCTTGTTAAAGATCATTTTTCTTCTTCTCACCCTTGGAACTCGGTTCCCCACCACCACTACTCTCTTTACCCTTGGACTTGGTCCCTTTGCTAGCTAGAGCAAAATTTTCTTCATCTTCCTCACTTTAACACAAGATCCAACTTGAACTTGTCTGTGAATCTCCTCCTCGACACAGTCACCCCACAAACGCTCCCAATCTAGAATGTTTTCTCAAGCACATATCCCATCCGTGAAGGCTTGCCATGACCTGGTGAAACCCAACAAAGTAAAATTCACCAGAATCCCAGATCTCTATCTGGAACTGTCTCACCCACACTAGCCAACTCTTCCTTCACCTTGGAAAACTTGGTGAGGTAAGAAACCACCGAATCTAACTTGGACATTTTAATGCTCCTGAGCTTGTCCGTTAGTACCAACTTTCTAGCCTCGCTCAAACCCTGATAAAGACTAATGATGGTAGTCCAGAGGTCTTTGGTTTTCTTCTTCCCAATCAGGTGAGGAATAATGTGATCTTTAACTCCTTCCAAGATAATCCTTCTTTCCTTGGCATTCATCTTATTATGTTGAGAAAATTGTTGAGGATTTGTTGGTGCGACTGGGACATTACCAACAAAATCCCAAACCCCTAGTTCCTCCAGCAGCACTGTTATCCTTTCATGCCATGAACAAAAGCTAGATGCACCGTCCAATCTGTCTTCAAATATGAGACCCTGATATGCCATACAGCCATATCGAATTATTGAATACAAATCACACTGGTAGAATCAATGCACGCTGCTCAAAACCCTAATGGCCAAATCAATCTGATACCTGTTGTTGAGATTGGTAGCTTGGGAGGTAATCCAAACCCTAGGGTACAAGATTGTGGAGGAATTGGCACCACAAATGTCATGTGTGGGCTAAGTACCCATGAGGTGGGCTTTGCACCCAAGCTTGTGGGTGTGAAACCATGCATGGATTTGATGATTTAATAGTTGCAAATTATAGGGCACCCTTAATGGAGCAAGGGGCTGCTAAGAACACCACAAGAGCATGTGCCAAATGGGAGAAAAGAATTTTTATTTATGTGTGTGGGAAAGTGGCATAAAGATTACGGTCATCTTGACTTTATGGAGGCCCAAGAGAGGGCTAGACAATGCCACTCAAGATCATATAAATACAAGTGATGTGAGACCTCATTTGGCATCCAATCAAGGCATTTGTTTCTCATGTGAAGACAAGCAAAGACGGTCAAATACTCCTGAGATAGCCACAACCATAGAAGCCTAGCGAAGGAGAAGATCAAGTAGGTTTTTGGTGTGTTTCTTTGTGATTGGTTTGGCTATGGTTGGGCAGGTACACACAGCAAAGAAGAGGAGACTAGGCCGAGACTTTTGAGGACAGAATCTGAGCATAAAACATCAGTATTCTTTCTCTAACAAGCCAAGAATTTCTAAGGTGTTACAGGTGGACAACTTTGTGGTTTCTGGAGGACCGAATAGCCTACTTGGTTTCCACGACTAGGCCACATACACCTTTGTTGGAGTGGGTTTGCAAGTGATTTAAAGTTGCTTCAGGTTGCCCTAGACAGGGTCGAGTACCTCAAAGAAGTCTTGCTCAGATCTGAGGTGTTTTGGGAGAGCATAAGAGGATGTCTTCAGGGAGGAAGGGTGTAGGATTAGAGTCCATGATTGGACAGATGTGATTGGCATCTTAAGGACAAAAAGGGAGGACTACAGTAGGTGTCAGAAGGAGCCCTAAGTGTAGACCTATGAAGGACTATTAGGCCTGCTAAGAGAGGCAGAAAGTTTGGCTCAAGGGTTTGTTCTTTGAAGGGCTAAAGGGAAGCCAAGGAAGCAGTTGAATCTAGCCCTAGTTTACTGATCAGAGAAGGACATCTATAGCAATAGTGGGCAACCATCAAGCCCTTGACTTGTCTTCATATAGCAGCAGAGGAAGCCAGGAATGGGAAACCTAGGAGTTTTTCACAAACGGAGTTGTGAAGAACTCACAGAAGTCCCTATGTGTTGATGACTTGATGGACTAAGGAGCAGCTAGAGGGCAGAAGTGTTTGGAGTCGTGTTTAGTGACCTAAAGAATGTGTGTTGACTAATAGAGGCAAAATGGTGGAGCTGCAGATTGGATGTGTATAGGGTACGTGGACCAAAAGGAGTTGAGGTTGGCTATATCAACGAGTAGGTCAATTATATCTTGTTCAGGGTAGATTAGTTGTCAAAAGACTAACACCATACCCTAGTTGTATTTATTGTATCAGTGATTGTATGAGGGCCATGATCCCTGGCACGGGAACCCTATATTGTTGTATTAAAGATTGTTCATATAACAAAGTTGGGTTGAAAATTTTTAAAAGTTGTCTATTTTGCATTGGTTGATTTAATGTTGTGTTTTTTCCGCTATGCAAAGTAGTCTTCTTGTTGCATTTGAGTTGGTTGTGTCAGAGATTGTAAGACCCTAACCTAGATTCTCTAGTGTCGTGGAAAATCAACACTTCCTCCATTGAATCAAAGAAACTACTCCTGAAGAACAAATTCATGCTCAGTCTTCAATCAAAGCATGCGCTCTGATACCATGTTAGATTTCCTTAAAACCCAGTAAACTGATTTGTAATTTTCTAAGTGTAAAATCCTAGAAACACAAATAACTGATATTCTTGAAACTCAAATCACAAATAATTGAGTTTTCTAACATAATATGCACAACGAAAAATAATCAAAAAACAAACACATCAAACCATAGAAAACAAGATATACCTAGGAAACTAGTAGAAAATCAAAAGGCAAAAAGATTATCTTGTCTAGATAATTACTTGTGATTTCTTTCCAATCTTATTAGCTTCTTTTATATCTTCCCTTATCTTCTTATCATCAAGAAACTATCAAAACATAAATGCATGAAGATCAAAACAACAAGGAGACAAGATATAGGCCAGGGCTAAAACCACTCTTCTAGGGGAAAACCCAAAAATTCTCTTCTCTTCTTTTAGAACCAAATCAAATGAAACAACCAAGATAAAGATCTCCTCCAATCCACCAAGTCAACCTCCCAAGATAGTCCTTCCAAGATGATCAAGATCAACTTCTAGTCAGCAAGAGTCAACCTTCTTCAACACTTTAACAATTACAGACTTCGTCCTCCTGCAACAAAATTTCGGCCTCCTATTACAGGTCTGCAATTTAGGCCCCTTCCTGCAGCCCAAAAACTCACACGTGTGACTAAAAAAGATAGAATTTTGGCTCCCTTTTGCTAAATAAATGTCTCCTTCCTCTTTGTTATGATTCTCCTTCTTTTAGGTATTTCACACTTCTTTTTCCTTCTTTCAACTCCAGATCGATACTTGATGTATTGGATGCTCAAATCGATCAAATTGCACTTCTATTTATAGTCCTTATATGTGGTCAAATTCCCATAATGAGGCCAACTTGACTGGAGGGCAGGCCGACTTGGTGGAGGAGGGTTTACATGACCAATTACATAAAATAAATTTTGTTTTTGTGACACAATAAGCCCAAGAAGCATCTATTACATAATGACAAGGACTTTGAAACATGATATAAACCCTAGAAGCACTCAATGGGTGCTTTGACCTAGAATAATAAATAAAGCATGAAACCCATGCTTATAAATAATTTTTCTTTTACAATAAATTTTCTTTTCTTTCTTTTGACAAGTACATTACATCATGACTCAAATACAATTATGAAGACTGATACTAGTTACATTTCTCAACATAAACACCAACATCGGGGAAAACCTACAATGTTATGTGTGTTTTATTATTCTTTCCCAACAAAAGATTTTCTTCTGAGAATTACAAGAAGGGAGAAACTTCCCATTTTATCACAAGAAAACTACTTGTCCACTCTCCAGTTAAATCGATTCCCTTCCTATGCACTAGATATGTGAAACTCCTATGTAGATCAGTGATTTGACCCACACATGCAAGCACACTTCCTCCCTCCTGCATGCATGTGTGAATAGACCTTTGTGTTGGGTCGTAAAGGCTCGGCCCTCACTCGATTTCTTCTGCTTGGATGCTGAATTCTGCAATCTACTGAAACTCTTGCTCTTCCTTCGTTGCTCTCTCACACATGCTTATGCTCAACTGACTTATCACCAACTCGCTCTATCTCCTCTTGTAATTTCAACCTCAATCCTAATCTCCTTCTCAACAGCTGAGATTAAATCGTGATCAATGGTTGAGATTAAATCATAAGTTAACTTAGAAACTTTTAATTTTTCCGAAGTCTAACTTTAGGAAATAGTTAAATAAATTAATATTCTGCTAAAGTGGCAATCTCCCGTGTTCTTCTACTAGTCTTAGCACTTGGACAAGCATAACACTTTTTCTCTACTCCAATCAACACTATGTTTTCCGCAATCCCTCTAGTTGGAGCTACTTAACATTGCAAAGACCAAATTTGTTAGTTATTTCCCCACTTTTAGGTGCCTTTTGGAGGTAAGAAACACATTGGCTACTATGGTCTCAAGTGCTTCATGGCAACGTTTAAAAAGCAAGGTTGTATCTAAATTTGACAGACATGAATTTCAAGAGATGGAGACCTTGTTCTTGATGGTCAGTTTTGGGGACAAGTTTGGTATCTTCCACAACATACCAAGCCCATTTATAATATGATTTGGTTTCCAAATATAAATCAATCAATGGATTGGGGAGATGTATGACCAATAGACAATATGCTAGGCCAAATTATAGACATCGTTGAGCAAAAAATGTGAAATGTATGATCATATTCATAAAAATGTGTTCAAAAAGTTGAATAATGTAATTGTTCCACTCCATGACTTAGTGTGTCTCCTTACACCCAAATATCGTTCTCCATCTTGGTTGGCCTAACCAACACCTCGATGTGGAGTTAGGAAAAAATACTACACAAATCTAGAGCTACATAGTGGGTAAGGGCTTGCATTGGACAAGTTGATCCCAAATGAAGAGGAGTGTACTCAAGTACAAATCAAACTAAGTTTGATCCTAATGAAAAGGAGTGGGCTCAACCATGAAGAAAATTGAGCAAATACATCAATGAACATGAAATCTTTGCTATTTTGCATGCAACCAAAGGTCGAGATAGGTTGAATCCTATTGAATTGCGGGAACTATATGGCGTCTTTGCCACACATTTGCATAACTTCGCGGTGAGGGTGCTTTGACAAGTTGTTGACACTTATTTTGCAAAGAACAATTGAAGCACCTATAGCATCATCCACATTGTGAAAAGAAACAACTTGAATGTAGACCGAACAAAAAGCTCGGTTTATGTGCAGTGTAGCTTGAGGTTGTTGTCCCATTATTGTGAGGTAGCGAAGAATGATAAAACATAGATGACTTGGGACAACAATCTAGAGGAGGCTAATTTGGAGGATGGACCCATTTCTCTAGAGCAACTGGAAACTGAACTTACAGCTAACATGACTCATTATGACGATCATGTAATAGAGATGCCACCCCATCCACAAGCAAGTTTCCAAATGTAGTAGTTTTGCCTTTAGGTTAGCAACCTCTAGTGTTGCATGGGGTCATATTGATATAACCCATGGTCATGTTGCATGACCATTTCCACCTACTTCTACTCTTCTTGTTATGAGATCATGGAAAAAGAGATTAGAAGTTTCTTGTGGCCAAAGGAAAGCTTCGTAGATAGTACATTTATTTGTCCTTTTTGTTTAGAATTTGATTTCTAGAACTTGAGTATTTGTCTTTCTTTGGCCTATTTTGTAAACGTTATATGACGATTTAGATTTGCACCTACTTTAGATCTGTGGATTCCATATTACAGCTTGATGCTCTACTTCATTTTATGGTTGATGTTATCTCTTAGAATTTGTTGATGACAAATGTTATCTATTAGAACTCTAATGTTGATGTTATGGTTGATCATTCGATGACAATGATATAAATTATAACTGCTAGATAACTGATGTTATATGTGTACTAAATGGTTGATGCATTAATGAGCATCATTAATCTAACATTTAAATCTATGTTTTCATGTCTTTTGCAACTAGTTCAACATTCTACATGTAAAACATATTAAAATATATTATATAAAAATTGCTCTGAAAGCTTTTGAAATTGGCACTTCCACTTCCAGTTTCCATTTCTTACTCTCGCTTGGCTTTCACGCCCAGGAACATAGAGTCATAGATATTACATATATTGTGAATCTGTGGGTTTCTGGTGTAAAAGAAATATAAGTGCATAAATGAGATTCATTCTTCATGGACCTTGAAAGACATTGCAAGAGTTTAATCAAACTTTGAAATTCATTAGGGATTCCGTTAAAATAGGGATGTTCAAACTTCACACAAGCATGGCCACCAACAACCCAGTGAGAGTAAACCACGAGGTCTTAGTCTTGGCTCATAAAAAAATCTAACAACACTACTGAGAAAAGATTGACTCATATCAGTAGCTGTGCAGCCAAATTAAACCCTCAATCTCCTTTTCCAAGGCCAATCGTTACAATCAGCTGTATACAGATTTTATGTTTTCTTGCATCTTACGTAAATGCTATTTGATGCATACGCTCTTGAATGCTTGCTCTTGCCATAAAGAAATAGCTTCCAGAATGGAAACCAAAGATAATCAACATTAACAGAGAAAACACACTGAAAATTTTTAATTTTAGGGGTTTATATTTGCAGATTGTTAATGAAAAAAAAACACACACACTATTTCAATTTCTATTTTTTTAAATGATAATCAATTTTATAATACAAATTATTTACTATTATATATAAAATATTAGAAATTTGAATATTTTTAAAAAATATCACCAAATATTTTGCATTGCAGATTGCATATCAAAGACCAGTAACATTCCCAAATTCCCAATTTTCCCCAATTTGCATATTAGAGACCACTAACATTCCCCATTTGCATATTAGAGATGCATATTAGAGACCAGTAACATTCCCAGAAATTTCTATACTTTAGCATAAATTTTCATCTTTAAAATTTTTCCAGTAACGGGCAATCAAATCTGTCACATGGGCATCAGTGTGTGCACCATTGCATTGCTTTCATCCGCTGGCACAGGAGGGGGGACGTAAGCAAGCTGCAACAGCAGCAGCTGTGGAAGGAGAAGGCGACTCGGGAGAACCAAAATGTAATACGGAATGTAGTACAATAATTTCAATGCCAATTATAACCGATAATTAAAAATTAAGCACCTCGGTGTTAACTCTGACAAACCCAATAACGGGAACACTACCTGTTAATCCAAATATTCAAATACGTGATAATTGGAGAAGAGTAGTTAATGGCTTGAAAACTCCTGTTCAAACATTTCCCCGGCGGGGTGGGAGGCAATAAAAAGAATACGACAGATTATAGTCATAGTTACCTGTAACCAGGCTCGCTGAAATAAAAGTGTGCCGAGTGTCATGGCCGACCCTCCTCCTGTTGTTTCAGTAGAGGGAGATGGTCGAGCGTTGTTCAATTGAGCAGCAAACAATTTAACGGCAGCTAGATTGTAATCCATTCTTCCTCTAACTCACTTCCAACTTCCTCGATGTGCAAATGTAGGTTTTCGTTTTGCCCATCCACTGAAGTGCCAGGTTTTGCAGAGTTCCGACCACTTTTTTCGCACCACCTTAAACATTGATGCTTTTCAAATATACTTTGAAGTTCATATTTATGAGTGACCTTAAACATTGATGCTTTTCAAATATACTTTGAAGTTCATATTTATGAATGAAATTTCATAACATGGATTCTTTATCAAAAGTTTTATATGGTTTCCTTGTCACATACTGTTATGTTATTAATCCGCGCCCATTATTGGTATTAGAAATTAGAAGCGAAGAAATTTAATAGAATGGATTTTTTTTTCTTAAATAAAAATTTAAAGACTAAAGGAGATTTCATTTTTGGTGTTGGTGAGATTTGGAGGTAAAATGAATTTAAATTTATTTTTATTATTAATAATACAACTACATTAATAAATGTGATTGATATACATAGTAGCATTAACTTAACCTATACCATTAATATTAAATTTCAAATATATTTTAAATTAAATATTTAAATTGTTATTAAAATCAAAGGCAATTTCACAATTTGTATAAATATAATAATATAAAGAAATATAAAATAATAAATATAAATATGAAAAGGGCTAAACTCATGAATCCCAAAAGACCAATTGTAAATATGACAAACAGACGGCTAAGATAAAGTAAACCACATTCAACCAATGTAAAATTAAGCAAAATCAAACTACATAAGAAGAATGTAAAATTAATATGCAACGAGAGAAGCAAGAAGAGAAACCTAGATCTACAATTTGCTTTCAGTATCACTAAAAGAAAGTACATTTTGTATAACAAAAAGGTCTATTTAGAGTAAATATAATAAGCATCAGTGGAGGTAGAAGAATAGAAATTAAGTTCAAGTGGAGGTGGGAAGATAGGAACCTAGAGTAACGAGTAATTGATAAAATAATACCAGTGATTAACAAAAGGATGATATTAAATTGTATGGTAGGTTTTGCCATGAGAAATGAAGACCAAATGTTGCTTGCATGTTGGCAAATGAGAATCGAATGTTGCTTGAATGTACATATGTGATGACAAATGATCATATTCATTCAGTCAGGACGAAGACATAAATTCATCATCCCTACAGCTTTTGATCACAATCTTTACTTTTTGCTTTGTAGATGAAATTACTTCGCAATAGTGCCTTCTCAGAGCTTACTAAATGATAACAATACGGAATTAACAAACATGAAATCGAATTAAATTATATGATAAGAAAATAAGAAAATATGAATTATTGGGTTCCATTCAAATAGTTCTGTGAAATTTTGTGTGACTTTGTGCACAGTGTTTTAACCCTAATGATGTCTTAATCATCATGTATCGACTCTTCACAACGTTATCTCTACCCAATCTTGTTCAAGAATCTTATTCAAATTCATTGTTACTTACTTGAAAGGGCATTCTACCACTCGATCTGATTAGCAGTGTGGGGAAACAAAGGGCTTACCCGACCAGTCAATCGTTTCAATTTCAATTAAAATAATTCATTAAATTATTTTGTAACGCGCAATATGAGAGGGTTTAGCAAAGTAATAAGGTGAATGCTAAACCAAACGAAACCTAACCGATTCCATTCTAATATGCTTAACACGTGGTGAAATAAATAAAATTTAAATTAAATATGATATTCTTTGATTTGAAACTGAAAACTTGTTCATATACTTTTCATATCATCCATTAGATCATGTATTAGATGAAGAATATACTCTTGATATCAAATCTTGTCCATTCAATTATTAAAAAAACAAAATTCCACAAGCCCAATTCCCATATAGACCACGTCTACAACGTAATTATAATGATCATGATAAATATAATTATTTATTTTATATTTTATTCTATTTTATTTTATTTGTAATTTTATGTAATTTAGGCAAGTAAAAATGTTTTTTGGATAATCATCATTATTAATTTTTTATTTTATTTAATTATATTTTGACCTAGTCACAATGTTTACAGGATATTATAACATCTCTACCTATTTCGCTGGAGAGCGCCTCTCCAAACAATTACTTTTAAACTTTTATTATTTTTTAATTGAGCCCACATGTAAATGTTTACAAACATTTAGACCACTACAACATCCCCCCCATGTCTTTTTGCTTTTAGATTTAATTTAAACTAGCACATCTACATTAATAAAATGTGGTTGATATACGTTGTAGGCGTCAGCTTATTTGAATGTTTAATGACACAATCGGGTTTAAATTCAAATTTTATTTAACCATTTATCTTTAGGAGATATTAATACAAAGGAATCATACAAGTTGACTCAATATGTTTAATATGTTAATTTTATTTAACATATTTTCTGTTTTATTTATAATAAATGAATGAAGAAATAATGGTAACCAAAGTTATTTATAATTAGTCATTATTTTGCTCCCCAATGGGGGTGTTGGACTACAGAAGCCACCTACACGTGACGAGTGACAGATGGGCCTTGGTTAACGCAAGGGAGAGTGAGACATTGTCCCCTCTACCACACGACTGTGATTACTCCTATGCTCGCTTGTGTGAACCATTTGCCCTCATCTGCATGCAATCAATTCACTTTGATCTAAGATTCAATGGCATCATCTCACCCTCAGTTATATTGCATGGTTCATAAAGTTCTTTGGTTGTTCTATTGCTCACCGAGTATTGCATACCCCTCTTTGCTCTTATCTCTTCTAGTACCTGGGCTAGGGTGGTGGTGGGATGTCTTATGCTCCTCCTACAAGCCTAATGCGACATTCCTTCACTCATTCCTGCAATTTGAGAAACTTTCCCTCTTTGTCCTAAACCGGAGGGTGCGTCGCTTGCGGCTTTGGTTGGTTTCAGGTTTAATCACCTTGTGCTTTCTAGGTTTCTCGCCTTGGGCTTTTGGTGGGCGCTTATTGAGTTATTTGTGTCTGGTGTCCACTACTTGTTTTACTAGCTTTGGGTTCGTTGGTGGTGTTGTCTTCTTTTGGGTTGTGGAATTGGCTCAAGGGTAGTGTTGGTCTCCGAGTGTTCTCGCCTCTCGGTTCTTCGTTCTTGGATTCATTGATTCCAGACCTCCCTTCAACACCCCACTATGACTTTGTCGTCAATTTGGAATCTAGGAACCTGCTTTTCAATTTTCTCTCGTGTGTTGTCTATTATTCCCCATCTAGTCTTTTCCTTTTTGGTATCTCTCGCTTGTTCTGGTCTGGTTCAGTTATAGTCTAGTGGTGAATTTCCTGTGGTGGGAATTTTTGTATAATCTTTCTTGTTTGGTCTACGGTGGGGTCTGCTTGGTCCCTAGTGGAAGGTGGTTGCACATTGGGGCTATCAATTCTCTAGGACTTCGATTTCCTTATTGCCTCTGTAATGAAGCCTAGGCCCCGCTCCTTGTGTGTCTTGGACTCAGCAAAGTCAGAAGGTGTAACACCCTCCTCCCACATCTACCTAAAGTAACTGACCAACCAAGGTAACACATGCGACAAGATGCTACTATGGTTGGATTCGACCTCCTATGTGACTTTAAGGAAATGGAATCGATGGAAACACAACAAACAAACCTTCCACATCAGCTACAGGACCCCTGAGAACCATGCCAACACTTCAAGCAGCTTGCCCTAGGTCCCACTCAAACTTCTGATCACTTTCCCACTAGACACTCTCATGATATGGACATGTTAGCATTCAAGGACCTCTGAACGCTCTCACAGGCCTGCATGCCAATGTCCAAGGACCAATATGTCCAATTTTGTGCCAGCGTCCCCGGGATTTGAGCCACTTTTTCCAACCCAGGTCACTGCCCAGAATGGAATGATATCTTAAGAGCAATAAAATAACAAGTAAAAAATGAAGTAGAAGCAATTTAATACAAGACCTTAACCAGACCCCTACTAGACATGACAAGCATTTCGTCAAACATATCGCAAACATGTAGTCTACATGCATAAACAACATAATTAAACATAGGGATCTCATACTTATCTGAGAATCGCTAAGAACCATTGTTCCCTCATATCTTTTATCGCATTATCATCTATTTGGTCATAGATATATTGTCTATTCATTTACAGGTAAAAACATACTGAGAGCCATACATAGTTGTTGTCATAAAACATACATATAACCAGCGTAGTAACAATAGAAATACCATAAATATATCATTCATAAAATCCACATATAAACTAGTACATTTACACATGAAAACCAAGGGAATGAATTTCTCATTAATGAATGCAAAAACCAACCGAAGATGGGACTACCACGTTCCACCCAACCATAGATTGGCTGAGCCAAGTCTATCTTCAGCGAATCATGTTTGTGCCATATTCCAAGCATGAATGTGGGACTCATAACCAACCGAAAAGAACCAAACAAGCATGGATGCTACCAGAGTTCTCCACCTACACCGTGAGGAATTTGAGTGCCTCCTAGTCTCTCGGGCTTTATTGTAATCCACAATCTGATCCAGGGATCATTAGGCCCTACACCAAGACCCACTCTCCAAGCTTTACCGTACATCCCATCTCGAGATTACTAGGCCTAATGGAGAGCAATCCGCCTCTTGGCTTTACCGTATATCCCGCAATTCAACGAAAAGGATTCCTAGGCCCACCAAGGCATACAATCCTGGCTTTACTGCAACCCATTGTATGACTCAAGGGATAGTAGGCCAGTGGCTTTACCATGATCCACAGTTTGGTTCAAGGATCACTGGGCCATGTGTTTGTCATTTCCGAGATCCTTCCCACTTAGCTTCGAATCCATACAACAATCCAACTCAACCAAAGTATGAGAACCCATCTCATCAAGGCTATTAGGAAATGGAAAGGCTAGACTGAAGAACATTGTCACACCTGGAAAAACCCATGCCATGACAGAAAACAACCACATGCAATACCATGCATGCCAAATCTAGCAAGGAAAATACACACACAAATCGATACCTGGAATGAATCATGTTGTAGTTGCTTGTTCCTGCCTTTCCCTGCTTGATCTTTGCTTCCTCTTGCCTTCTTTGCCTTTCTTGCCCCAATGTCGAAGTGCTCCAAGAAAACTCTAAGTGTCCAAGAGTGAGAGAAAGAGATGGAATAATGAAAGAGCTCCAAAACTGAACTAACAAAAGGTTCATAATTGATCCTCATAAGCCTTTTTATTACTAATTCCTCTATTTTCTTCATTTTCTATTATTTTCCTTCATTTTCCTCCTCACATGCAACATGTGACCTTCCACCTCCATTTTCTCCTAATTTCCATTATTTTCGTAAATAAATGTGCCAAAAAATGTCATTTTGCCTTTCCAAAGCCTTAGCCACTGCCTTTGCCAATTTCCTTAGCCATAAACAACCAAATGAACACCCCCTAGGATGCCTTGCCCAACATGCAGCTTGGAATAAGTGTCCCATAAACCGTGGTTATATTTTTTTTAACTTTTATTACATGGGATTTTCACTAGGGCTATTACAGAAGGTTCACCTGATCATGCAGGTTCTTGGGGTGGTGCCGCAATTGTGCGTGGTGGAAGTTCCAAGTGGGATGTGGGTCCAACGAGGAATGTGGGGCATGGGGGCACGGAACCTGTGGAGGTCGCAAATCCTCGGTAGCTTCCATGTTAGGTAGTCACAACAGTATGTCAATTTAGTGTGGTCATGGCCTAGGTAGTGGTGGTTGAGGACAAGGTCACAGTCGTGCTATGGCTTCTCAGGGTTGTAGCAGTCAGGGAAAGGCAAGGTCAACAAGTTAGGCTCCTTCTAGGAATACACAATCCCCCAGGGCGGTCCAAGAGCTAGTGCAATCTATCATTGTTCGGTTAGAAGCTCTCAATCGATGCTAAAGGGAGGATTCGACCTCCTATGTGACTTTAAGGAAATCAAATCAACAGAAACACAACAAACAAACCTTCCACATCAGCTACAGGACCCCTGAGAACCATGCCAACACTTCAGGCAGCTTGCCCCTAGGTCCCACTGAAACTTCTGATCACTTTCCCTCTGGATGCTCTCATGCTATGGGCATGCCAGCGTTCAAGGACCTCTAAACACTCTCATAAGCCTGCATGCCAACATCGAGGGACCAATTTGTCTAGTTTTGTGCCAGCATCCCCAGGATTTGAGCCACTTTTTCCAACCCAGGTCACTGCCCATAATGGAATGATATCTTAAGAGCAGTAAAATAACAGATAAACAATGAAGTAGAAGCAATTTAATACAAGCACTTAACCAGACCCCTACTAGAAATGATAGACATTTCGTCAAACATATCGCAAACATGTAGTCTACATGTGTAAACAACATAATGAAACATAGGGATCTCATACTTATCTGAGAATCGCTAAGAACCATTGTTCCCTCATGTATTTTATTGCATTATCATCTATTAGGTCATAGATACATTGTCTATTCATTTACGAGTAAAAATATATTGAGAGCCATACATAGTTGTTGTCATAAAACATACATATAACTAGCATTGTAACAACAGAAATACCATAAATATATCAGTCATAAAATCCACATATAAACTAGTACATTTACACATGAAAACCAAGGGAATGAATTTCTCATTAATGAATGCAAAAACCAACCAAAGATGGGACTACCACGTTCCACCCGATCATAGATTGGTTGAGCCAAGTCTATCTTCAGCCAATCATGTTTGTGCCATATTCCAAGCATGAATATGGGACTCATAACCAACCAAAAAGAACCAAACAAGCACGGATGCTACCAGAGTTCTCCACCTACACCATGAGGAATTTGAGTGCCTCCTAGTCTCTCAGGCTTTATTGTAATCCACAATCTGATCCGGGGATCACTAGGCCCTACACTAAGACCCACTCTCCAAGATTTACCGTACATCCCATCCCGAGGCTACTAGGCCTAATGGAGAGCAATCCACCTCTTGGCTTTACTGTATATACCACCATTCAATGACAAGGATTCCTAGGCCCACCAAGGCACACAATCCTGGCTTTACTGCAACCCACTGTCTGACTAAAGGGATAGTAGGCCAATGGCTTTACCGTGATCCACAGCCCAGTTCAAGGACCACTAGGCCATGTGTTTGTCATTTCCGAGATCCACCTCACTCAGCTACAAATCCATATATCCATCCAACTCAACCAAAGTATGAGAACCCATCTCATCAAGGCTATCAAGTAATGGAAAAGCTCGACTGAAGAACATTGTCACACTTGGAAAAACCCATGCCATGACAGAAAACAACCACATGCAATACCATGCATGCCAAATCTAGTAAGGAAAATACACACACAAATCGATACCTGGAATGAATCATGTTGTAGTTGCTTGATCTTGCCTTTCCCTGCTTGATCTTTGCTTCCTCTTGCCTTCTTTTCCTTTCTTGCTCCAATGTCGAAGTGCTCCAAGAAAACTCTAAGTGTCCAAGAGCAAGAGAAAGAGAAAGAATAATGAGAGAGCTCCAAAACTGAACTGACAAAAGGTTCATAATTGATCCTTAGAATCCTTTTTATTATTGATGCCTCTATTTTCTTCATTTTCTATTATTTTCCTTCATTATCGTCCTCACATGCAACATTTGACCTTCCACCTCCATTTTCTCCTAATTTCCATTATTTTCATAAATAAATGTGCCAAAAAATGTCATTTTGCCTTTCCAAAGCCTTAGCCATTGCCTTTTCCAATTTCCTTAGCCATAAACAACCAAATGAACACCCCCTAGGATGCCTTACCCAACATTCAACTTGGAATAAGTGTCCCATCAACCATGGTTATATATATATTTTTAACTTTTATAACATGGAATTTTCACTAGGGCTGTTACAGAAGGCTCACCTGCTCATGCAGGTTCTCAAGGTGGTGCCGCAATTGTGCATGGTGGAAGTTCCAAGCGGGGTGTGGGTCCAACGAGGAATGTGGGGTGTGGGGGCACAAAACCTGTGGGGTTCGCAGATCCTCAACATATTCCGTGGCGGGTAGTCACAGCAGTATGTCAATTTAGTGTGGTCATGGCATAGGCAGAGGTGGTCAAGGACAGGGTCATGGTCGTGCTATGGCTTCTCAGGGCCGTAGCAGTGAGAGACGGGCAAGGTCAACAAGTCGGGCTCCTTCCGGGAATACAGGATTCCCCACGACGGTCCAGGAGTTGATGCAATTTTTCATTTCTCGGTTAGAAGCTCTCGATCGAGGCTGAAGGGAGGAGCATGAGGTTATCATGGCCAAACTTGAACAACTCCAATACTTCCAGTGCCATGTTCATGAAAGGGTGGTGGTTGTATAGCAAGGGCAAAATTTGTTGATGGAGAAAGTTGAAAAACTGGAAACTTCACTTACTCACTTTGAGCAACATGTCAATTGCTTGTATCTCCCTCCTCCTCCTCCAGGTATAAGTCGAGATAATCTTGCTTCTATTACCTCCAACGATTGATTATGATCACTAGTGTTTTTCTTATTCTTATAGTTTTCTGGTATGTTAAGCCTCTCATATGGCGATTTAGTTTTTTGTACATTGTATGGTTATCGAATTGGTCAACAAACCTGGTCAGGGTGAGACCACATGCATTTTGACATCTCAGTATATGCTTTTTGATTAATAGAAACTTTTTGACTTACAAAAAAAAAAAAACTTAGTCACTATTTTTCTACAAATTGATCCAGCCTCTATAATTTCACGGGCTCATTACTGTTTGAATTGGAAATGTTGCTCTCATATAATGTTCATTCTTTTTATTTTCTTCTAAAGAAAATATCTTCTCCTCACCTAAATTATTTGAGGCCATTAGATGCTTCTGCAAGTGGCATTGATAAGCCATGTTTCTAGCCCATGATATTGTAACAAAGCATATCTAGAAGTTTATAATATCCATGGTAAAAAGTGGTAAATATTCATGGTAAAAAATATTGTTATATTGTAACTATTAGATCTCTATATGCTTATCAATTAAATTTAAATATGGTTATGGAATCATTATTTTAATTTATATGGTAAAATTGATTCCATATATATAAATATATATATAAGCTTGGCATGACCTTTTCATTAATTTTCATCAAAAGCAGGTTACAACTATAATCGAGGAGTTCGGTGGCATCTACTTGCCCATTGGGAAATTAGGTTTGTTGGCCACCAAACAACATTATAAGCCATCCATAAACATTATAGTTTGAGTCTGTCTAACATTGTCTTATAGGACTCAGTGTCTTGAAACCATCTACAGGCCAAATAACTATAATATAAGAGTCTAACCAACATAGGTAGCATAGAAATTAAACAAAAATGTTTGCAACTAAAGTCAATCATATTGCTATATGATATATATTTTATTGTGATATTTATATTATGATTTTATTTTTTTTAATCTAAAAAATTGTGCATAATTTTGTGAAAAAAAAATTACAATTAAAAGAAAATGAATTTAAAAAATGTTTATCTAGCATCTAACACCTACACATCTCCCTATATTGAGTTGTGGAGTTCCTCTTCGTGCAAAAATTTAGCATTATTTTTTTGGTTGCAAAATCATTATGCTTTTAGTCTTTGCCTAAATATTATAGGAATGATTTGTTGATTTTTATTAGAATTATATGTATTTTTTAATTGATTTTTAATAGTTTAACATAAGATAAATACAAATATTATTTTTCTACTCAGAAAATTAAGGAATATTTTTCTTTTATATTATTGGATTTTGATTTTGAAGTTTTCTTGTTGAGGTGATGGTGAAATTCTTGATAATATTAAAAGCTTCTGCTTTGTGAGAGATACTTAAATATATTTCTTTTTGTCATAAGAGACACTTAAAATTATTTTGTTTATAAATACTTATGGTTGGTTACAAATAATTATTACCTATCATATAAACTTATCTACATGTTCACCACCATGGCTATTGTTGCATATTCACTACCCTCCCACCTGTTCAAAATCCTCAATACTTAGAAATTTTACATTGGTGTGATACTCGATGTTTAGAAATTTAGCATTGTTTTGATAATCAATCATGACTTCCTTTACATGCCACAATGTATTTCACAATATTTTGCATAGATTTTACTGCACTCACCATAATAAGCTATGTTATGCTTGTCCCAACCTCCTTCTGTCACGACCTTTGCACTATTGTTCTTATAATTGCCACAACATTCTTCATGATCTTTTCCTTGCAAGCATTAATTATTTACTTTTATTACAATTGTTGGTTTAGTAGAAAATAGCGTATATTATATAGTTACCCATACCTCGCCCAATAAGATGCTTAGCTCATGCACCAGACATCTACATGTTAACCTCCTCAATGGTGATAGCTCATAAGCTATATTACAACCTTGTATATGTGTATTTTTTTTTGTTAGCTTGTTGATTACCACTAGGCGCGTATGTAGATCTTAGCCATCCTTAGAAAGAAGGAAGCTCCACATAATAAGATCAAGGAAAAAATTCAACAATAAGAGCAAGGTAAATAGATAGAGAAGACAAATTTCTTCAAAAATAGGAGCAAGGAAATTTTTAGTGGGTCTTGATGCCAACACTATAAGATAAAGGGCATTCGAGTTTTATACCTTATTAAAAAGTATTAGATAAACTTTGAAGAAATAGTTGGTTGTAAATAAAATATACATGATCCATAAACTATCGTGGATATTCCATTTGAGAGTTCATCACAATATATCTAATAAAATTATACGTAAAATTTTGAAATCTACACTTTGAGGGTTTATTTCTCTTTAGATTTCTATATCTGTAAATTATTGTTTATTTTGTATGCATGCAAAATACAATTATGAAGAAAATAGAGAACAATGAAACAAAAACTCACAAACCACAATTGTCACAAAATATAACCTAGAAAACCCTTTCAAGAGAAAACCCAACTAGAAAATGAGATCGCTCTACTCTTTTTTCTTTAAAGAGAAATGGTTGTGAGTACAAAGAAATAAGGCTTGTGGCCTATAGGCTACTACAATGCACAAATTATCTGTGTACTCTATCCCTATCCCTCTCGACTGCTCTACTCATATATGGAACATGATACACTCCAAAAGAATGGTACCCCTTCTCCTCCTAGTGGCTCGATTATAATAAGTTTGATAACCTACTAGTGGTTAGGTTTCCCTTCAACTCTTAATTAGAGTTTTAATATTGGATCTTCTAGAGTCTCCTTCATCATGATACGTGGCAAGCCCATTTTCCTTGAGAAATGGGAGTTAATGTGGCATCCTCTCGAATTATGATGGTGAAAACAAGAAGGTCAACTTTCGAGTGGCATAACGTTTGCATATGGACTCGGATTGAGGTGACTCTTATGTCATTGGAAAGGTCTCCGCATGTAGAATATTAAGAAAATGTGTCACACTAAAACAGAAAAATGCCCCCCCCCCCCCCCCCACCCGCCCCCAAAAAAAAATGTTGTTTTATGCCTCAAAATTATCTTGAAGTGTTTCAAACCCTAATTTTCCAAATTGGGTCCCATAGGTAAAAATGGTCCTTTGAGCTTATTTTTTTCACTTTTTTCCACTTTGAAAGTTTCAAGGTGGATGAAAATGAATATAGTGATCCAATCCATATCACACTTCCCCATTGTGGGAGGCTTTTGGTACCAAAAAGCTTATACTAAATAGGTGAGGAAATTTTTCCTCCACCTTGTCTCGAGTATACCATTTAGCTTTGCATAAAAGTTATCAGTTCAGTCCAATCTAACAAAGGTCATTATGTCCCTATCTTGTAGTCATGGACCTCTTCCACAAATTGGTATATTCTATCAACTCTTACTAAGCATCTGGTGCCAAATACTCTACAAAAAATAGGATTTGTTCCTCTTCCTGATCTAACATGGAAGGCTCATGGAGTTTTAGATTCTCCACATTCACCACTAAGTAAATGCATAAGTGGTTAAGTTTGACACCTTAAACTCTTAACTAGAGTTACAATATGAATTATTCTAGAATATTCTTCCTCTTTATCACATGGGTAGTCTCTTTTCTATGAATATGGGGGATAACATGGCATCCTCTTGAATCATCGTGGTCAAAACAAGAAGGTCAACTTTTGAGTAGCATAACTTTTGCATATGAACTTTGGTTGAGGTGATTCCTGCAACCTTGGAAAATTATTTGTGTGTATATTAGTGTTAGGGATTCCGATACTTAAGTAATAAAGCTTCACCCCCCAAAAATAATGCCATTTGATGCCTTAAACTACTTCCTGGAGGTTTTAGAGCCCAATTTGCCAAATTGGGACCCATCAGTAAAAATGATTTGGTGAGCTTATTCCTCCACTTTTTCCATTCTAAAATCATCAAGATTGATGGAAAATAATACAACGATACAATCCTTATCATACCTCCCAATTGTGGGAGGATTTTGGTCCCTAAAAGATTCTACTAAATGAGGTGAGGAAATGTTTCCTCAACCTTCTCTCGAGTGTACCATTTAGCCTTGCCTAGGAGCTATCTTTTCAATCCAATCTGTTAAAGGTCGTGTTCCCCTTGTCTTGTAGTTCTAGATATCTTCTACAATATCTTTTGTTAACTCTACTTGAGAATCCAATGTCCAATCCTCTACATAAGGTAGGACCTATTCCTCTTCCTAATATAGCATAGAAGGCTCAGAGAGTTCTAGATTCTCTACATTCACCATTAGGTAAATGCACATGTATGGGGGTAGATCGAGTCTATGGGAATTATCTTCCACCTTTTCCAATATCCCAAAGGGAACATTCAACAAAGCTTTATTTATATTTCCAAGACCCTATAGCCTCTCCTTGTTCAACTATCACCATGCTTTGTCTCCCACCTTGAATGACTGATCCATTCTATGTTGATCACGCCTAGCCTTATATTTTTCCTATGACTTTTGTAGTGTCACCTATAGTTGTATATGGATTTGCCTGATCTTCTCAACAATTTTTTCATCCCTCAAAGCATCCCTTATAAGATCTTATGTTTCTCTTCCTCGTTACCCATATATAATATCCAAAGGTGAAGGTAGAAAAGATCCAAAACAAGTTTCAATGGGGTCTTACCAATAGAAGTGTGGACTAGTCTATTTTACAAGTGTTGTATATATACCAGATTTCCATCCCAGGTCTTTCGATGCTTTTGATTGTAACCCTTCAAAAGTTGTACCAAAGTCCTATTTACTACTTTTGTTTTTCCATCTATCTGAGGATGGAATTTTGTAGACCTCTTCAACTTTGTGCCCGTCTTCTCCCATAATGTATTCCAAAATCCATTGAGAAATCATGTGTCCCTATCTAAAATGGTGCTCCTTAGTATCCCAAAGTGCCCCCAGACTTGTCGAAAAAATAGGTTTTCTACTTCTTTCCCATTGATGGTCTTTTTATAGGGAAACAAAACATACATATTATTGATCCTATCACCTACCACAAATAGGCAGTCATGTCCCTTTCTGGTTGTTAGAAAACCTCCCACAAATTCCATGGAAACGTTTTCCAAGGGATCAATGGCTACAAGTAAGGGATGATCTAGTCCTTATTTTTTTTTTACTAGGCTTGTTAGTACAACAAAGCATGAATCCTTTTGTGAACCTAGATACCTATTCTTGCATTTTATGCCAATACACATACCTATGCAAGTTGGCCACCGTCTTCCTACACCAAAGTTCACTGCGAGCTTTAAGATGTGAGCCTTTTTAATCAATGACAATCTCTCACCTTTAGGAACACATAACTTATCTAGCCTATAGAGTAACCCATACTCAAGATGGTAGTCAACCATCCTATCGCCATAATGCACATGACATTGAATCTGCAATTGTTGAAACACCTCTTGAAGTCCCCATCCTCTGAATAATCCTCTCTGTATACATCATTTGTGAATGGCTCCTTGTGCGTCAGAGTTACCAAATCTATGCATGTTAGCCAACTTATTTTTGTTGGCCTTCTTGTATTTTATTACTAATTGAAACTGTTGTAGAAACCCCATCCACTTGTAATGCATGGTTAGGCCTATAGGTACTACAGTGGTTGGTGATTTGTATGATTATTGTCTCATTTCTCATGAAATAGTGATTCCACTTCTTCACAACTTTCACCAAGGCATAGATCTTCTTATCATAGGTAGGGTAGTTAAGAACTACCCCATGAAATAATTCATAATGGTAGCATACATGCCTTCCTCCATGGATCAAGACTGCTCCCATAACATACCCAATCACATTTATCTTCACTTCAAAAGGTTGTTGCATGTTTGGTAATGTTAGAAATGGTGCTTGGATAATCTTCTTCTTTAACTCCTCAAAGGCCCTCTACTAACCCTTTCCCCACTAGAAACTCTTGCCACATGTTGTTATGGTGTGGAGTAGTTTTGCTACCATTGAAAACAAGGCTATGAATTTTCTCAAGTATTGTGTTGCCCCAACGAAACTCCTAACCTCATAAACATTAGTAGGCACTGACCATTTCATGATGGCCTCTATCTTAGCAAGATATATCTTTAGCTCTCCTCCACCTATCACATACCCCGAATACACCAAATATTGTTGTGCAAAATCACATTTCTTGAGGTTTGCAAGCAATTGGTATTCTTTAAAATCCTGTGCACCTACGTCAAATGTAATATGTGCTCCTCCCAAGTAGCAATATATACCACTATACCATCCAAATAGACAATAACAAAAGAATTTATAAAAGGGTGCACTATATCATTAATTAACCTCATAAACATAGTTGGTGCATTACATAGGCCAAATGGCATGACTAACCACTCATACAAATACTTCCTAGTTTTGAAGGTGTTTTACCAGGTGTCTTCTTCTCTAACTCAAATTTGGCGATATCTAGACTTTAAGTCCAACTTGGTGAAGTTATTTTCTTGTTGTAAATGATCTAGCAGATCATCTATTCTAGGAAGGGGGTACCTATTATTGAGTGTGATTTTGTTTGATGCCCTGTAATCTATACACATTCATGAAGTCTCATCCTTCTTTGGCATAATGATTATGGGTGACCCACATGGTGATGTACTCCTTTGAATGAAACAATGTTCAGATAATTGTTGCAATTGTTTCTTCATCTCACTTGCTTCTATAACATACTACCTATACAGGCCAAAGTTTGGCAATGGGGAGTTCAGAAATAGCTTTATCTCGTACTCCACTTCCCTCTTAGGTGGTAGCCCTTTAGGCTCCATGAACACATCCCTATATGCTTGCAATAAATATTCTAATTTTTTTTCCTATTTCTTAGTACAACCCTCCAGGTATGCCTTTGCTCTCACTGACTCTTCTACAAACTGGTGTTCTCTTAAAAACAATAAAACATACTTTTTGCTGGAACTAATCAATTTCTTGGCTTGGTTGACACTTACTAATGAAATTTTTTACTTTCCTTCATGCACATTGATGGTGAATGCTTTTCCATCCTTGAAGAGGTGGTATTGGTTGACTCTCTGCATGAATATTGTATCTTGCATTTACATATAGGGGTCTCCAAACACCACTTCACATACATCAAGGGGAACCGCATCTAGTTCTACTTCATCAGTAAAATTAACTTTGATAGCAAATCTAATTTTGCACTATTTTATTATAGTTAACCTTGTGTCCTTATTTACCCATCCCAATGGATATGGTATTCAATGATCACAAACTTCTAATTGCAATTTGTTGACTAGCTTTGCTACAATGAGATTCGCCTATGATCCCGAGTCAACTAAAGCATCAATAATTATCTTCTTGACCTATATCTTTATGTGGAAGAGTTTGGTAATTTGTTTCTCTTCTTGTTGTTTAGTGCTACTTAGATTCACCTCTTTCTGCACTGATGTACAAATGATCTTCTCATCCATGTATGAACTGCTTTCAACCTAGTTTCTCGAGTCAATGGCCATGACATTCCTCTTATTATTATATTTCTTTTTGTTCTCCACGTTAAACTTCGGATGTAGTGTCCAACACTTCACTTCTATATGACTGTCAATATTATAGTGGTTGAGGCAATTATTGGTGTCTTTGAATTGGTGTGTTGTGGCTACCATATTTTTATATCCCCCCCTTTCCACTTATTTTTTCCCTCATTAGAAGTGTCTTGTTTTTTCCTATGCTTCAATCCACTTGATTACCCTTTATTTGGGCCTATGTTTTCTAGGTATTATGCCTACACATAAACCTCGTCCACTAATTTGGGCTTGAACAACATCACTTTCTTTTGCAAATGGCTATGTAGACCCCCCATATACTTGAGGAGTACATCTAGGTTCTTTGGGAGATACCTAGCATTATGGCCTTTTTTCTGAACTCGGTGGTGAACCCTTGTACACTCTACCCTTGCTTCTGCCTAAAGTAGTGCCATTGGATCCATTGGTCCTCTACAAACTTAATAGGGTAAAATTATGACTTTATGAGGGTTTTAAAATTTTCTCCCACTTAGTCACTGGAGGATCTCCCTCCAACCTTAAGGTCTTTGTGGATTTCCCACTAAGTCAGGGTGTGGCCCTCTAATTTCAACTGCACAAATGAAATCTTTTATTCTTCCTCTATGATTAATACTGAAACAAACTTATAATTGTTGAAGCTATTGAATTAGGTTCAAATAATCGTTCGCACCTTGATATGGCTTGATATTGACCTTCGCTTCCATTTTGAAGAAGGGTTATGAATTTTTCATGGCATTCAAATTGAGTTGATCTTTTTCAGGTCCTCATTTCAACTCATTCTTTATTTCTTCTTGATCTCCTAATCTCCCCTTTGTTTGATCATACCTTTGAATTAGAACCCCCATCTGCTCTGAATATCCTGAGCTTACTGGTTAGGGTCACCATGAGAAGATTCACATTACATCTTATATTTTCAATTTGGCTTCTAGCTGCAAAAGCCTCTCCTTTGTAGGATCACAAGGGTTATTCACATATTCGTTGACCATGACTATGGTTTTATGATTTTTGGATTTGTTGATCTAGATCTATTGTGAATATCCATAATATACCCAAATAAATTTGCTCTAATACCAATACGATTTGTAAAATACATGGATATTCCACTGGAAAGTTCATCACAATAGATATGATAAAACTATACTTAAAAATATGAAATCTACATTGTGATGGTTTATTTCTCTTTAGATTCCTAGTTTTGTAAATTATTGTTTATTGTGTATCAATGCAAATTATATTCACGAAAAAAATAGAGCACTGAAATAAAAACTCACAAACCACGATTGACACAAAATATAACCTTGGAAGCCCTTTTCGGAGAAAACCTAGTTGTAAGGTGAGGCTACTATGCTCTCTTTCTTTGAATAGAAAATGGTCGTGAATACGAAGAAGCAAGGCCCATGGCTAGTGGGCTACTACAATGCATAAATCCATTTTGTGTGCTCTCTCTATATACCTTCTAATTGCTTTTATCATACATGGAACAAGCTACACTAAAAAAGAATGGAACCTCTTTTCCTCCTAGTGGCTTAGTTATAACACAACCTGATAGCCTAATAGTGGTTAGGTTTGATTCTTCCAACTCTTAACTAGAGTTACAATATGGACTCTTCTAGAGTCTCCTTCATCATGATCATGTGGCTAGCCCCTTTTCCTTGAGTATTGGGGGTTGGTGCATCCTCTTGAATTATGGTAGTGAAACAAGAATGTCAACTTTCTAGTAGCATAACTTTTGCATATGAGCTCTGATTGAGGTGATTCTTACACCATTAGAAAGGTATTTGTGTGTAGAATGAGTACTATGTGTTTCATTAAAGAGTCAATTTTTTACCCCCCCCCCCCCAATACACTATTTGATGCCTCAAAATTCTCCTGAAAGGTTTCAAGCCCTAATTTGCCAAATTGGGTCTCGCCAATAAAAATGGTCCTATGAATTGATTCTCACACTTTTTCCACTATGAAAGCATCGAGATGAATGAAAAACAATATAATGAGCCAATCTAGATCAATACCAAGTACTTTTCTTCCTATAAAAGGAATGGCTTAAGCCTAATAGTATAATACATATAAAATTTAAAACACCCCCAAGCTCCACAAGTGTTGAGCGGATCTCAATACTAATATTGGTAAGATAAAGGGCATGTGAGTTTTATCTATTGTTATAAAGTCTTAAATAAAACTTCTAATAAATGGTTGGTTGTAAATATAATATACTAAGTATTGTTTTTTTCCTAGAAAAGGAAGGGCATAAGCATGATAACATAATAAGCATACAATTGGAAACACCCCCCAAGCTCCACTGATATATTATAGTCAAGAAAGTAGCGAAAATTTAAAATCCCCCTCCTTTAAGGAAAATGATGTGAATTTAACCAGTTCTCATAAATAAGTGGGTAGCTTCTATCAATAATCAAAGGTGAGGTTACCTTTTTCTTTTCAAGGTGGTGAAATGTGTACAAGTGTCTTTAGATGGCTTTGATGATGCACAAACAATAACAATTTATATATAGCATAAAAGTATCCATAAAGTAAGAATAAGCTACAATACATAGTTGGTAGAATCGCTAATAATTTTAAATCAATCTGGCCCTTCATGCATTTAAATCGAATAAAACTCTTGGGTGTGTTGCATCTCTGAGATGATAATGGTCAACTATCATGCCAGGGCATCTAAGATGATTGTTTTGGGGGTTTTGTTTTAATTTGGAGGACCAATGTATGAAACATATTTAAAACAGTGATGCCTAACCTTTTAAATAGTATTAATATTTAAACAGAGGGCTGCTATTAAAATTCACACAATGATATAGCTTTCATGGTGGCGAGCATAAATAGAGAGATGATATGACTATCATAGTCTTAAAATTTAAAATTAAATAATCATAAGTAAGAAAACCTTTAAACTATGTTCAGAAGGTTTAACAAAATATGCTTAAGCTTACAACAGAGGCTGATGATTTTATGATTTAGAGGGAATTAATAAAACAAACAGTTTATATAATTCATTCTCTTTAAAGACGATCACTTCAGAGGCTTATAAGAATAACTGAAACACAATTAATCCTACTTGGTTATCTATGTAAAACATAAGAATATGAAGAAAACATGGTGAAATAAAACTAGAAAAAAACGAAACTGTATGAATCAGAATTCAAAATCCATTTTCTTTTGTATTAATGATTCAGAAAAGTCAAGTACATTCAGTGTTCAGAAATGCTTCTTCAAGGGCACAACCCTTAATAACTCGTGAAAGAGAGTTATTTATACAATCTTAGAACTGAGAAAATATCTTAAACTATTTTACAAAAATAGATAAATACAAAATTAGGAATATAAACTGATATTTGATCTGTCACTATTTTAGTGTTGAGTTGTTGATGATTGTTGCTGGAAAAACTGAGAACCGTTGAGCTGGTGATGACTGTCCCTGTAAATATTGAATGTTGTTCGATCACCCTTTTAGTCAAGTAAATCAGTTAATTCTTCCCAACATTTCTTGTTTGGGATAGATAACTTAGTTACCCTCCTATAAACTTCATCCATCTCTGTATCCTTATTAAAAGTGGACTTTACTGGAAATATATGCCTAATTTCATCTAGAATGAAAAAGGAATCTCTAAGTGCATTCAGCACAACCCTTGGTGTTGTTGCACCTCTAATGTTTGAAACTGAAGCAACATTGGTACCCACCTCTGTAAGCTTTCGAACATAATCTTCAATGGGCATTAATTTTTCGTTTATCACTAACATAGAGGGAAAACCCTTGTTGGTCAAGGGTTCTATCCTACTGAAAAATCTTTGAACTATAGTATTCACACTCCTTCACTTTTCCTCCAACTGGAGGATGAGGTTTTTCTTGGTAATGATCTTCTTTACTTCCAGTATAGTTGTTGTCCTGTCATTTATACCCAATTCCTCAAGCTCATAATTGTCTTTAGAATTGAGGAACTTGATTATTTCAGAAGCAATTTCAGGCATGTCCTCAAGCTCTTTAGAAATAATTTCAACAACTTCTTGATCTTTCTCCAACAGGTCTTTTTTATCAAAGATTATCTTGATATAGGGCTAGATATCCTTGACTGATTCAGTAATTTCTTCCCATAGAATTTCCTTTGCCAAATCCAGTTTGTTTCCAAGGTGGGACTCTTTGATTTCCTTTTGCAAAACTTCAATTTGACTTTTTGTCCTCTACAACTCGGCTACATGTGAACTATCTACAATTGCCTTCATATGTTTTAACTCCTTAAGTTCATCCTACATCTTCTTCATTTCAACTATCTGAATAGAAAGATTTTGAACAGCTTCTGCGAGTTGTTCAGATCCTTCTACTGTATCTGTAGTTGACGTTGTGCCTGAAGTAGAAACCCTGGTTATTGAGACTGCTGAAAGAGGAACTACATCCATTGGAACTTGAGCCTTCTTAACAACTTCTTCCTTCTCTTTGACCAATTTTTCCATTTGCTCCTCCATCTATTTTATTTGCAAATTCTTCTCCATGACGAGCTTCATCATGTCAGATTCCTGAGTCTTGGTTTCTTCAATCTCCTTGGTCATTGGATCCTTAGAAGCTAGAAGCTTGAGCTGCTTCCTTAATGCTGAGAGCTCAACATTTTTCTTCTTAATAAGTTCTTTTGCAACATTTATATTTGAGGGATCATATCCCATCTTTAGCACCAGATCTTCCAAGGATTTGATCTTGGTGTCCTTTGCTAGTGAGGAAACCTTTTCCAATTTTAGTTGTGACTGTGTATTGGCCAAGGTGACCTGCAATTTTGACAAACTCATGGCAGTATGAGTTAAAGTGGAAGAAATCATCTGTCCATTTTGTTTGTGCATCTCAATTTGATCAATTGGATGCACATCTTTTACATTAAACTCAAATGAGGATTGCTTCTGATAATGTGCATGAGTCCTGGGCTATGGAATTTGAGCTTGTAGGAAAGCCATCTGCATTTTTCCCTTCTCAAAATAAAAAACTGAAAGAAGTTTGGCCTAAGAGCTGGAGGAATGTTTCCAAAATTGGGTATAGGTGTTCAACTTCAATTCTTCATTCTTCTTTTTAATCTCACTGAAAACATGAAATATGTCCTCCTCCTTGTCCTTCTAAATGCTTGCACTGGTCTGAATTACCTGCTGTTCATGAGAAGTAGTGGAATGAGTTGGGCACTGGGTAGACTGTCCACCAGTGTATAAAGCATAGTCTCTCCAAGTCCATCAAATGTTGTTTTTTGAGACTTATGTGTTGCTCCAACAATCATAGAGATCCTAGGTCTCTTCTTTCTATGCACAATCCTAAAGGTCTGGCTTGATGCTTTAGTTGTAGGGGATGACTGTTCTTCCCTTCCTCTTTTAGCTGTCTTTTCTTGTGCAAGTGGAGTTTGCACATTTGAAGTATAAACTACCTGCTCTTCAACTTCTTGAAGGGTGTTCTCTTTCCATTCCAAGTGATTTTTATACTGCTCTATTTCAAGTCTAGCTGTGTGGTGATATGCAGTAAACTTATTTTCAACCCCGAGTTTATAAATCACTCCCATTGGGTCATAAGACTAGGTGAAACTGAGACCAAACTTCATTTTCTTTAGTAACATGTTTGCTTCTTCTCTCGCTGCTTTGGTGTTGCAGATGAATGGACCGACCTGAGCTTTTTGCTTGAATTGTGATTTCTTCTTTGCTACCACAAAGTGTACTTCATCTACATTTAACCTCTGCCTAATATATTCCATTACAAAGATTCTAATGGGAAGGTACTTGGGAACTTGTGGAAACTCACAACCATAAACCCTGATTTCTGTGTAGTTTTGGTAAAGATACCAATCTCATGTTGTGGTTTGATCAACTAGCTGCAACACTTTCACAATTTCATCACTGATTGTTGGTACTAGAGCGTTGTTCATAAGACTAATAGTTGGATGAATAAACAATTCTATGAACAGTTTATAGGTAAATTCTTGTTTCTCCTTCATTCCCATTGTAGTCCAAAATATCACTCATTGTTGATTTCCTTCCTCATCTAGCTTCTGTAAGGTGAATAGAAATTTGTCTCCCTGAAAATATATAAAAAGGTATACAAGTACTGAAGCATACTTGAATACTTCTTCAGTGTTAAACTAGACAAATTGCTCATGTATGGCTTCAGCTAGGAATTGGCTAAAGTTACAAAGAACAGTGGGTTTGGAATCAACAGAAAAGATTGACAAGAAACCTAGGATAGCTTCATTAACATATTGATCAGAATTGTAACCAAGCAGATAAGAAAAAATAGTGGTGATTTGCTTGGTTCTATCAGGGACATGGAAGAATCATAGGGAGGGTTTATTTTAGGCAGAGGACTATCTATAGCTAGGAAAAGTTCAAGAGTCTGGGGTATTTTAGTAAAATCTAGCTTTTGATAAGCTTCTATCAGGCTTTCATGAGAAAAAGGATGGGTTGGTGTAATATCTGGAGCTTGCAACATCTTTTCAATGGACTCAACATTGATGAAACAGAGGATTTCTCCTGTGGGTGAAATGATTGCTCTTTGAGTGGGATCCTAGGACTCATGGAATTTCCTGACAAATTTGGGTGCTTTGTGTATCTGAGGGAAAATGTAGTGGGGAAGGAGGGAGTCCCGCAGTCCTATTTGATCTGTCTGATCAATTAATTGATCCTCCATCCATCAGTAAATTTCATATAAATCAAATTGAGAAGAAGACTCAATGATTTTACAATCTCTGTCGACCAGGGGAGTATGATGGAAGTCAACCTACGAATGAATAAGAGGATTTGGGATTTCTGCAATTTATTTTCCCTTAGGAGGCATCTTATCAAATGAATTGCAGACCAAGAGTGATGGAAATGGAAAAAATTGGTCTGAAACTGAGTGGTAACAGTAAAAACAGTATTACTGAAAAGGGACAATTGGACCTGGATGTCGGCTTTCTTCTAAATAGGACAAAGTGACTGCTTAAGTGTTGAACGGTCGTTGAGCTATAAGGAGAAAACCTTTAGTGATTAATTTAGTTACAGAAATGCATTGTGTAACAGTTTTCATGAAGGAAAAGGGCTTATAATGGGAAAAATGGAGTGGGATTGTTTAATGAACGACTAAGTATTAATTAATTATCCAACGGGATTATTAAATGGGTCTATGGGGCATAAATTTGTGGGAGTGTGAATTAAATGAATAACAAATAGGCAATAGTTGATTGGACAAAGAAGGTGACCTGGAACGGACGTGGATAGTGACATTGGAGCGACGGTGAATGGTCAAATGTAAACTGTGTTCGGGAGCAACTTGAGGTGGTAGGTTGTTTCAGGATTTTAAGTCCCAAAATACTAGAATGAGGGAAAAGTGGTTTAAGAGGGTGGTTTCCAAACTACCCACTTCAACACACCCCCCCCCCCCACCCCACCCCGCCGATAAAGTTAGGATGGAAAAAGAGGGCCGAGGAGCGATGTGGGCCATTGGATCTCAGGGGAGTGTGCGGGATGTAAGGTGAGATGAAAGGGATTTAACATTGTGAAGCAGAAAGCGATGTTTGGGACAAGATTTATGGCGGATGTGACAGTTTGGTGCTATGGGGAATAAATGAATGAAGTTAGGATATCGTAAAATACATTGGTACCTAGGATTATGGTTGATTAAAGCCCATACCATATGCACATCTTTTGAATGTTATAACTTAGGATAAAATCCTTTCATACTCCAATAGTGTTCCATTTGTCTATCTACCCTTATCTTTCCTAACATTTTCTCACTTAGTTTCTTCGAGTGCATTTAAGCTAGCAACTCAATATTTTCCTTTTAATGGCTAATCTACATCTATCCCTTATTTCCTCCATTGGCTCAGATTAAACTGTTGAGCCAATTTTATTTGCTACCTATTGACAAACAATTTAAATCAAATCCAATCATGATTAAACTGTAAAATTGGATTGTATGAACTTAGTGTGGCATTTAAACAATTTGCACACAACCTTTATTTGCAAAAATAAATTTGTCTAAGAGTAGTGGCATTTGGATTTGCAACACTTTCAGAGTTTATTGTTTTTTCTTTCTAGCCTAACATTTTATTTTTGCCTTCATTTTTTAGGGCATCTATTCTAACATTTTATTTGATATGGACTTATTCATAAAAATATCCCTAACATTTTTTTATTTAATATTCTTTTTATCCATATCCTAACTTAACATTTTTTGACTAATTGATACTAACTTACCAAAACCAAAAAATGCTACAACAGGGTGGTAGTCTTTACAAAATCCCTTATATAATTATGTGTGTATGATTTTAGTTTTATAAAACCTTAACTCAATCAATCCAAACACCAAAGCCAAATTCTACGAAAAGAAACTTAGTTGAGTAGTCAATCACTCATTACTTTTCTAAAAAATCTCTAGTTCATTTTTTCATTCATTGACTTGAAGAGTCATTGTAAATTATCCTTCAAATAAATCAAAGAAAATTATATAAATGTTTTTCTCCTCTTCCCCATGATCCATGTATTTTCCTAGATGATGGACCAACAATGGATTATTTGGGTCATACAACTTTGCAGCATAAACATCAACACATGGTGTTTCTCTTGAGGAACAAAAGCATAAAGACCCTACAATCCATAATGTTTCCATCTTTTGCTTTTCCTTTGCTTAGTCTAGGAACTCTTGTAACATATAGGGCACATGGGCATTATGAAAATGATGTCACCATGTCTCAACAAAAGCCAAGGGAATAGACAGGGATGTAGTGAACCATGCACTTTAAAAATGATAAGAAACTAACAATCCACTTCAAGGGGAGAAAATCCTTATACCATGAATACAATGTATAAGACAATATTTGGTAATCCTAAGACTATGTTTTCTTGCTATATATATAGGAGAGTAAGGGTAAGATTACGATGAAAGAGTACAATGAAAGGTTATATCCCACATAACAATATAACAATAAAAATGTTATAACTCAATATCTAGGGCTTAATAAGAGGTTGTTACAATATATAGGGATTAATAAGGGGTTTTAAGGTTAACATAGGGCTTTTTTAGGGCTTAACATGCCTCACCCCTTTAAACAAGTGTTATCCTCAACACTTAACTAACAATGAATGTTTCTGCATGCACAATTGATCTTCTAATGTCACATATTCCACTTGTAGGTCCTTTCATTTGACGAGGTATTCAATTCTTGTATTGATTTCTTAGTTGATTAATCCTTGTTTGTAAGAATGTTTCTAGTTATAGTATGGTTTTTCCTTCTTCATTAATCTCTAGTAAAATAGTTTCGGTTGGGATCTTGTCACCAATTATCTTCTTTAAGTAAGAAACATGGAAGACTGGATGTACATGTAAATATGGAGGAAAATCCAATTTGTAAGTCATATTTTCAATCCTTTGCAACACTTTATCGGGACCATATTACCTTGGTGTTAATATATTATCATTATTTTTTTAGTTGAGGGACATCTCTTTACATGGTTGTATTCTCACAAATACCCAATCCCCCACTTCAAATCCCTTTCACTGTGATGTTGATCTACCTTTTCTGTCTTGTTATTTTGTGTTATAAGCAATTTGTCCTCCAATAGTTTGAGAACCTCTTGTTGGTGCCCTATGTGGTCCTTCGCTGCTTGAGCCTTTATAATCCCTTTTAAGGCTGATGTTATTGATGGAGAATGATATCCATAAAGTGGCAGAAATGGGGACATTTTTTATGAATTATGGAAGGATGTGTTGCACCACCATTCTTACAAGGGAAACCACTTGACCCATTGTGTCTATTTATCACATGCAAAGCAATATAGGCATTATTCTAAACATTTATTCACAATCTCAATTTTCCCATCGAATTGTAGACAATAAGATGATCCATGGCCCAATTGAGTACCCAAATAAGAAAAATAATTTCGTCCAAAAATTCTAAGTGAAAATTGGATCTCGATAGATATTATGACATGTAACTATTTTTATTATTGAATCACAAACATTAAAGAATAATAAATCAATAAATTTGCAATTAGCATCCTCAACTAAACTCTAGCTGAAAATATTATTTTTTTAATGGATTTAAGTTCTAGAGGGCCTATTCCTTCACCAACTCCAGTTGCTCCTGACATAGTTGCTTTCCATTCTTTTGGTTGTGTGAGGCTCACAAGTGCAATGGGCAAGGATGGATTGTTTTGTAAAAAATATTTATGGAATTCCAAAGATTGTAGTGCATACCAACAAGTTGCGCATGATGGCTCTTAAATTGGCATATAGGGGCTTAGTAGGGTAGTTTACAAACATTTGGCTCTTCCTTAGGTCTTTGAATCTATATGTTGATAAGAATTGGCATCCTCTCATTAAACCCCAACTCTTAGTTTCCTTTTGTGGCCAAGGGTTTTTCACTTTTCTCTTTGAACATAAAGTGGATCAAGGTCTTATTTTTTGAAGTGGGTCATATTTTGTGGGGGCTTAAGGATTGTATCTTAATAGGTAGAGTCTTGATTTCAATCTTTGAAATGATGTACCCTTAACAATCCTTGTATGGGTCAACGTACCTCATTTTTCGCCTCATTACGAGAATGAGGAGACATTTTGGAATATATGGAACACATTTCAATGATATATTGATTGAGCCAGGGCATTGGATGGGATGTTTTAATGTGCTCGAATTTGTGTTGAAGTGGATTTGGACAAGGGTTTTCCTAAAGCTTTCCTAAAGCAATGCATATTAACTTGGACATTGGACCTTCCTTTAATAATATAATCATGATCAACTTCCCTTTAAGTGAAAATTGTGCCATGAGTATGGGAACTTTACAAGAGATTGTAAAAAATTGAAGACCAACAAAACTAGGCTGAAGTTCATGAACAATGGCAATAGTCAAAGTGTAGAGGAGGCCCAACTCATCAAAATGAAATAGTAAAAGCTCCAAAAGCTAATGGAGCTAGTTAAAAGGCTCCCCATTCCCAAAAAACAAATCTTCAACTCAAGCTCATGCCTCCTCCTCAAGTAAAAATAAGGATGTAGGTTATCAAGGCAACAAGTATGAAGTGCTAGACCAACTAGAAGAAGAAGGGGAAATCCAAATTAATGCAAAAAAATGATGCTTTGAATTCCCCCCACAAATAAGATTAATTAAGGAAGAAATGAAGATATGCGAAAACTAGAAGACATCTCAACTATTGAAGGAACTATGAAGAAGTGGACTCAAAAGAAGAAGCCTTCCACTCTCCTAAAAATATAAGGAATAATTAGGGATCCTTATATACTGGATCAACAAATGAAAAATGATAAGGAGAATGTGAAAAGGACCTAGGTTAGGAAGAAAAAATAAAAAAGTGGGAAGGAAGGAAACTAGGGATATCAAGGATTTGCAAGTAGACAAAGAAAAAGAAATGGGAACCTAAAAAATAATAGATGTTTAATTTACTAAAGTATTGAGGAATAACAGGAAATGAAGTGGACCAACCTCGACTCAAGGGGTCACAAAATATATTATTAAAAGATAAACATTATATACTTAAATCATAAGGGATTAGTATTAGTGAAAAAAATGTCTAAAGTTAAAATTTTGGTTAAAAAAGAAAACCCCTAATCCTCCTTCTTCAAGAGACGAAAATGGGGGAACAGTAAATTATTTAAGAATGAAAAAATTTATGGTGTGGTTGTGGAGTGAAGGTAGTAAGCTAGCATGGTGCCTTAAGAGGCTTATGCACACTTTGGTCCTCTTCTATTTTTCAAAACCTATCGCAACTCCCTACACTGGGTTGTTGTTTGCTTGCTTCACATTCCAAGCCAAAAAGTATGTAGTATAGTCAATATCTATATGCCAACAATTTACCATGGAAAAAATCATTTTCTGGTAATATTTATTTAATATCAGGGAATTAGAATTTAATTAATGTTGCATTTTTGGGCGGATTTCAACAAAATTATCGATACTTGGGGAAAAAAAGGGAGGTTCCCCTATCAAGGATCCATTTCGGGAAAAGATGGAAAATATTATATCTACTCAGGAATTAATAGATATTAAATCAGTGAATAGCAAATTTATATGGAGCTATAAGTGTGTGGGTCTTGGGCATATTACAACTCAATTAAATAGATTTTTAGTCAATAACATGTTCCTTAAATAGTGTTTATCCCACTCTTCTCATATTTTGGCTTGGGGCGTATTGGAATATCACATAATCTCCCTTTCTATATATCTAGATGTTGATTATGTTCCATTTTCATTTTGATTTAACCTCCAATGGCTTCAAAAACAGGGGTTCATGGAAGTAGTCTCTAGAATATGGGGGAAATGGATCTCTCGATCCCTAGTTTTATATGGGAGAAAAAAATCAAAAGTTGCAAATATGGCCTTAAAGAAATAGGAAAACGAAAAATATAATGAATGGGAGAAATCAATCATTTATCATAAGACTAATTTAGAAGGCATCCAACAGAGAATGGAAAGATCCTTAATGGGGGTTCCAAGGACCATAATTCATTCTGTCTGGTTAGGGAATGTTCACGACAAGTAGGAGGATGACAGCGAAAGAGGACAACTTCCCTCCACAAATCCACCATGCACTAATGTGCCACCATACTCCAATATTAAAACCTCATAATGTTGATCTCTGTAGATGTTGCAAGAGATAACAATCTTGCTCAAACGTAGGTCACCTTATATTTAATTTGCCATGAATTTCTCATTGGGTTAGGATGTTACCATTGAAGGAACTAAGTACTTCAATGTTGGATCTAGTCATTCTGGGTATCAGGAAGGAATGTTTGCCGTCTCCAAGGGTTTTTAAAATAATCAACATAATTACAGGCTTGGAAACTTTCATATTTTAAACGATTTTCCTGCTCATTTTCTCATTCCAAGCGAGAAGAAGGAGTAGACCTTCCTGGCTCAGTCCCTTTCTTCTTACCCATACATCACCTCATATTACTCCTTACGCTCCAGCAAGCTCTTAAATCACGAGGAGACTTTTTTCAAATTTCACTTTGGACAAGTTGTGATCTGGATTTAAACAGGAACACAACAAATTACAGAGATAACCATAAACACAAAGATGCAGCGGAAATAATACTTCATTTCATTAATGTAAAATACTGAGATACGCTTAAAAAAAGAAAATGGAAATAAACAACTAGGGCGATGGTAGCTTATCTCTGAGAAGAGATGTGGTGGCTACATGCCTCTGAACTGTGTTACAATGAGGCTCGAAGGCCTATTTATTGTTGAGAAACAATGGAAAACCCTTCACATTCCAAAACCTACCCCTAGAAGATGAAACGCCAAATTGTGGACCCTGTTTTGGGTAAATTGGTACATAAATTTCCCGGGGTCGTAACTTTGGCATACGATCTCCGTTTGACGCGTATGATAGCTTGTTAGAAAGATCTATCCGAGAACTACTATTGTTGGAATGGGCAATATGGGTCCATTCCATGGAGCCATGTTGCCCCTGGTTTCCCCAAAAAACGTCGTTTAGGGCCTCAAAACGGCTCCGGAAGTTCAGGACTCGAAAAACTGCTAAAAATAGTAAGTTGTGCTACAATTACGGAAACTTAAAAACTGAAAGAGACAGTTGTGGGGGTCCAAATGGGATAGGTGGGTGGCCACCAACATCCACCTGGATCATTCCTCCCCGCTTAGGAAGCAATGGTCCCCGTTGCGTTGAGTTCCTCCATCTGTTGAACTTGGTCCCTGGTGAACTGTTCTGCAATCTCGGATGTGTCCGGTAATGGTGGGAAGCATGGTTGAGGGTCGTACACATTGAACACTTTGTGCAGGTGAAGGAATAGAGGAATGTTGTGCTCCCAAGCATTATTTCCCACAGCCTTAGTAATGGTGTAAGGAACATGTCGACATGGTCGGAGCTTCTGATGGGCTCTTGTAAGGCGTTCTTTCTGCAGATGCAACCAGACTTTGTTCCCCACCTGAAGCTTATGTGGTACCCCTGTGGGTGAGGAGAAGTTGTTCCTATGTTCTGTCATGACCGTATTCCTTTGTTGTTGCTGTTGCATGGAGGAACCCTTCGCGGGGGTCATGGATGTGGTGACGACCTTCCCTTTACTTTGGGAGCGAATCAGATAGAAAATGAATTTCCTAGTCTAGGAGATGAGCTTGCTACCTTTCTTAGTAGAGATCAAAGAGGTGGCGGTAGGTGGGGCTACCTCCGGTATCCTGTATAATGAATTATCCAAAGAAATAATGACAACGTGAGGCCTTGACTCATACACAGCATGTTGCTTCCACAAGTATGGTTAGCCTAATAATACATCACAAACATCCAGAGGTGTAACATCACACAATAACTCATCTATGAAGGGCTTGATGCTGTAAGGAAGGCGACACTGCTG